>JAAGKR010001014.1:130151-148090 GCA_011419295.1 Clarias macrocephalus | reverse complement strand
ATCCTCTGATGGCTACTTCCAGCAGGATAATGCACCATGTCACAAAGCTCGAATCATTTCAAATTGGTTTCTTGAACATGACAATGAGTTCACTGTACTAAAATGGCCCCCACAGTCACCAGATCTCAACCCAATAGAGCGTCTTTGGGATGTGGTGGAACGGAACGGGAGCTTCGTGCCCTGGATGTGCAATGCTTTCAGCACCTTGTTGAATCAATGCAACATAGAATTAAGGCAGTTCTGAAGGCGAAACGGGGTCAAACACCGTATTAGTATGGTGTTTATATATATATATATATATATATATATATATATATATATATATATATATATATATATATATAAGTAATTTGTAAGTTTTTTGTTTATGTAAAAAAGAAAAAATAGGAGTAAAAAGACATCTCAGATGCTCTCAGCCATAGCAGTGCAATCATTCCTTAACATAAAGTTAATGGTTGTGACATAACTGGCATGCAACTGCCATGCAAAACTGGCATTAAAGCTGTTTTCCCAAATATAATTCTTCCCTACAATTTTTTTCTCCTGAATCATCACAACAGCACGAGCACAGCTAAAACTCAGCATGTGGTTACCGATAATAAGACGGAAGCATATGCAAATCCACAAAATAAAACAGAACCTGGGCTCAATAGTAACTTTGTACTACACTTAGCAACCGGTCACCAGGTGCCAAAACTATGATTTATATAATTACATGTTGTAGTTTAATAATGAAACACTAAGTGCATTATTTAAATACAGTGTCGGTCTGTCTTCATTTGAACGATAACATAGTGACAAGTGACCATACAGATGTGTGGTTTGGAACCATGCTGACAGGCTGTAGTAGGACAGCCCAAGCTGTGGCATTCATCTTGTATCATTTACTCTTTAAAGATGTGTGCAGTTAGAGATCATAAGCATCAGAACGACAACAACAGCGTCCTTATTCGTCAATTAAATTTCCTAAAACAGTTTGATTAAACACATGTCTGCGTGTGTATTTCAGCAATCTTAACTTGATCGATATCAGTCTTATTAATTCATTTTAAAAGCATAGCAAGTAGAGCAGCATAAGTAATAGCGATAAAATAGCTAAAAGCATCATGCGCATTAAGATGTAATGATTGAAAAGGCAAACTTCACTCATGCATATTTATAACTCAAGTTTTAATGTGACCTTTTGAAATTGCTATACCACAGAGCAGACCTACAGTACCTCCAGGTGAGGTTGGAAAATCATTTTGTTTTCTACTTGATTATGACCTTAAACACTCTCACTTACTCATTCCCTCACTTATTCTCTATACCGCTTATCCTGTACAGGGTCGAGGGAGGCTTGGAGCCCATCCCAGGGGACTTGGGGCATTAAGCAGTGTACACCCTGGATGGGGTGCCAATCTATTACAGGGCACAAACTCATACACTCACTCAGACACGATGGGAAATTTGGAAAGGACAATCATGTCAACAATCATGTCTTTGGACTGTAGGAGCCCATGGGAAGAACATTCAAACTCCATGCACACAGACTCAAACCCTCCGCGTTGTCAGTGCGAGGCTACTGTGGTAACTACTATGCTGTGCTGTACAGTCATTTTTTGAAGTGCACTCCAGTAACTGTCTTAATTTGAAGCAACCTCAGACAACAGTGGGGGCAGTTAAGGTGTTAAACTCCTGATCGGAAGGTTCGCCAGACTGCCAATGTTGGACCCTTGAGCAAGGTCCTTCATCCCAAGTACTCAGATACAATCTGGTGATGATCTGGCAACCCAAGTCCATAAATAGGATGCCACAAGGACAGACCCTATCATATGCGTCGTGGGTCAACAGTTTACATACAGTTTGAGACATTGCTTTTTTGCCTAACTTAAAGCAACTGCTTTTGGTAGTCTTCTAAAATATTCTCATAATATGAAACAGTTTTTTTTTTTTTTTTTTTTTTACTCATTCCTCCTGACATAACTGGTGCAGGTCTGTCAGGTTTGTGGGCCTCCCTGCTCAGACATGCTTTTTTAGTTAAGTCTGCAAACTGTCTGCAGGATTCAGGTCAGAGCTTCGTGATGGCCACTCAAATACTTTAACTTTCTTGTTTTAAAGCCATCGTGTTACAAGTTTGCAGCTATATTTAAGATCATTGTCAAATATTCAGAAACCAGTATACAGGTTGCTTATTTCAGCACTTTTTAAATTCAACCAGGTTTCAAACATCAACATGAAAAAATCCAGGGCTACGTTCACATTGCAAGCCACGCTGTTTTAATTCCGATCTTTTTGGTCAGATATGATGTGTATGTCATGTCATGGCGGTTCACATTAACGATTACAAATGACTTTCATCTGTCTCTAATGTTTCTGTTCTATGAAATGGCACACATGCGCACACCAGTACGTCTTTGCTCGCACAATCTGAGCTAAAATACATCATGAGTTCATGTGACCATACAGTGAATGTGATCATAGAAAAAAAATGTGCTTGGGATTTTTTTTCTAAAGGATGACAAGGTGTCTCATTTTAGCTGTTTTATTAGCTATTGCTAGCACTGCTATGAAATCCCAGCGTTGGAGGTGATGACTGATTTCTGAGAGCGTCCCAAGCATGGGCAGAGGCAAAAAGTATCAGGAACTTCGATCACACCGTTCTTGTTCAACAGGCCTGCTGGAGCATCGGATATATCCGATCTAGGCCCACATATGAAAGTGACTCACATCCAATCTGAGAAACAGATCTGTGCATTCACAGAAAGACATAAAAAATCTGATCCTGGTCGGTGTAAAAACCGGAATTGAGTTACTTTAAGGATGGTGATGTGAATGTAGCCGAAGTTTAACATTTGAGGGAGGCAAAGGCAATCGTGTCTGATGCATGTATTGAATCCAGTGCCATTAAATGTTTCCCCCTCTTGGGAACTCATGCACCCATCTCACTATATCTACAGAACACTGCAAAGGCAAATGCGGATTTGCCAATTAAAAATAAATAAATAAACAAACTAATATATTTCAATGAAAGTACAGTATTGTGCATTTGTCTTTCATTTTGAATTGAATAACTTTTCAAAAAAAAAAATTTTTTTTTTTTAAATGATTATTAAAATCTTTATGGAACTTTTTTACATCCATACAGATGTGACACCTAATTATGACAACTAGCAAAGATTTCTGAAATATTCCACATAGTTAAGGAGTCAACAGGATGTACTGTATACTGTATAAACACTTGAGAAAGTTAAAATCTTTGTCCCTAATCAACTTTTCAAATGTATCTTGTGAACAGTGTACATGCACTAACTGACTTGCTAAAAGAATAATATGTTAACATGAAATGTGTGGAGAAACTGAGATTAAATATCTTGGCCTTGAATGCAGTGTGAGTTTCCTTTAAATTAGAAGCATATGAAAGGACTAGTGGGCAGCAGCTTGCATCCGCACAGCGGAAACTGATTCATCAATCACGCTCGAACGTCCGCTTGTTTTGATGTTGTACAAAGGTTTCATGAATCAGACAATTTGTTCATGTTATTCTGTGCACTCAAATCTGCACTGCTTTCCGCTGTGTGATGATGTGTTTGTGACCCGATATAAAACCGAAACAGCCGCCATTTTGTCTTGCGGTTTTACAATGCCGGACAGTTTTGTGCGTGGGGAACGACGCGACATACGAGGTCAAAAACCTGAAAGACAGTTTTCCCACTCACAAAAAGAACTGTGATTTGTGGTTAACTGCTATTCAGACAGGAGACGAACGGAACCTTGGTCAAAGATGAGCGCTGCTGGGGCTTGTGTGGTCACCATTTTATCTCAGGTAAAGTAGCCATAAAATAAATCTTCTGTTAATTTACCACAGTAAATATCCAATATACATCATGTACTTCTTTTATGTTTGCTAATATAGACTACATGCAGGGTCAGTAAAATCCACACGGCAGATTTAGCCGGCGATTCATCATTATTTGGATTGTTGGTATTTTCTCCGGCAAATAAAATAATTTTTTAAAAAATAAAAAATTAATTAATTCATTAATTAAAAAAATTTTGGTGAATGTTTGGATTATGGATCACATGACTGCAAGTGCTCTACTGCTGATGACCAAGAACTGTCAGACAAGCTGCATCCTTAACCCACTACCATCCAGATGTCTCCTTTGAAATTGTGCCATTTGCTGTGATGAATACATCACTATTAGGAAGTTCTTTTAATCGCTCTCCTTTTATCTTCAAGTCTGCTTGAATCACACATGTCCTTAAGAAGACCAAGCTTGAGCCCACTGATGTAACTAACTACAGACTGTTTCCTTCTATTTCTATCAAAGAATCTGGAACACACTGTCCTTGCACGGCGGAATTCATATCTTCAACAAAAACTTAAGGTATGCCAACTAGTCTGAATAGAAGGCTGTGCGTTCTACAAAGACAGGCTCGCGGTTCCATCACTGAAGCTTCAAACAAAGCCAGAGAGAACTACAGTATATGCACGCTGTTATTATGTTTTCATTTTCCAACCTGCTAGCTAGAGTATTTTGAACACTTTAAATCTCTAGATAATCATCTGTACTTTTGCCCACTCTAATTAGGTTTTGATCATATCAACAGGATCAAGTCTAACAGAGGGACTCAGTTTCATCACCCCACAGTGAGAGTTCCTCAAGGGTCAGTACTTGCTCCACTCCTGTTTTCCAACTATACAAATCAATGCTTTCCATGACAGACCCCTTGTCGTCTCTTGAGACTGATATGCTGCTGCTTTCCTATCTTTCCTCTACATCCACCAAGATACAGGACAGGTGAAGATCCATCGTCTGAAACTCAACCTTGTACAGTATAGTTATCAGTCAAAAACTCCCATAAGGTAGACCCATCATTCACAACTGCACCAACTACAAATATTGAGGTGTGTATCTACTTAATAATTATTATTAATAATCTCATTAACCAGAAATAAGATTCTCCAGGGTCATTTTTTTTTCATAACATCAACCTCATGTAAGTTTTAGTTTCTGTACTACAACTCTCTCCCTTTTTTCCTTCTCTACAAAATGCTAGTGTCTGCCTGGTATGTACTGTAACCTCTCTATGTTTTCTCATGTGAGCTCCTTCACATGCTTTCTGTTGGGGCAAGAACCAAACACTTGTTTTGACATCTTAGGCAGGTAAAGGTTCTGCCCTACATTATATATACAGTACATATGGTGCAAAAATAGAGTACTGTGCATAGTGTGTCATACTGTGAAAATAAATGCTGTAGAGCAAGTATGCCTTTAACAAAAAGGTAAAAATTTATGCAGTTTTATAAGGAAATTACACATTGTATATGCTTTGTACACACCTGCATACCTACTTTAAGGTATCTGGCATGTCCTTCTCTGATGTCTAAACATGGTCATTACAGCACTGCCTAAACTCCACTTCCACTTCTTCTATGTGCAAAAGTCAAAAGCTCATTCCCTGCAATCAGTAGATATATTATTATTGGTGTACTTTGGTTTTCATTTATTTTCTTACCACTCTAGTGCTTGGATGAACTCTTGTATCTGGCCCTCCAGTTATGAATCCTTACAGATTTACTAAATCTGTAAGGCTGCACCTTCAATTGTCTATATTGCTCTGGATGATGAATACAAAATGTCAATGTTTCAAGGATATACTGTAAGTAGTGCTATCAGGTGCTCAATGCTGTTCTGGGGAACGTTTTCTCAGCATTACCAAGACACCATTGTTGGTTCCAACAGCAAGGTCATTGGCCCTCAAGTGCTTGCACTGTGAGCTGCTTTGGAAAAATATGAATAAATATAAAAGTAGGATACCTTTGTTCAGATCTGGCTTTATTTTTGTCTACGTTGCCACCATGTGGATCACTTTGTGAAATGGATGGTATAAGTCTTCCTTTGTCTCTTCATTTAATTTCATTTTCTTTCATCATGTTTACCTCCAGGAACAAAACACAAGGCTGAACCGAAACAGGTTGCATGCAAAATCAGTGTTGCTTTGTTCAGACTATAAAAAATATATATAACTGTATGGCAAACTCGATTTAACTTAAAAGGAAGACAATACAGTTGACTACAATACTGTACTATTCGACTACCTTATTGTATGAGAAATAATAAAGATGAATGATCATCTTTCTAAAAACCACAGGCACACTAATATATTGGGTGAAGAACTGCAACGAAGAAATGCAACAGTAAATGTGTAGAATGTGTGTCTGGCTGTTTTACATTGTAAGTCTCTTTTTTTAAGGATAAAGTATGATCTTAGGCCACCATGATCCACAAGCCTTATGTGTGCCTTGGTATAGAGTCCATACTGTATGTCTCTGAATTTACACTAGAGGGATGAACATTATTCTTCCATAGGACAAAAAGTCTGTCCAAAAACTCACATAGATGTTCAATTAGGTTGAGATCTGGTGACTATGAATGAGTTATTATTAGGCCATATCAAATTATGGAGTTTTATAAGGCTATACACTAACCCCTAACCACTTATTCTTTAAATAAGTCTTCCTTTCTAATACTATTTCTGAAACAACACGGATCTCCGAGGGACAGATACGCAAGGAGATTTTCTGCACTGTTTAGAATGGGGAAATCCGAGGTCATCCTCAAGAGCGGTTGCTAGGTGATGCCGCTGTGGGGGCAATCAGTGGAGATGCGGTACATCTGGCAGCACATCTATTTAGGGGCCTGGAAACTGGCACATGGTGTGTGAACATTAGGTAGCACCAGGTAGAGAGCACATCACTCCCGGAATAGGTCCAAAGGCAATGGCAAACACAAACAAAGACCCAGTGAAGGAAAGTCATCAGAACCAGCTGGCGCCCACGAAAGAGTGAGAGAGAGAGAGAGTGAGAGAGAGAGAGAGAGAGAGAGAGAGAGAGAGAGAGAGAGCACTCTACCCGACAAGCGTGTACTCCAAGTTGTAAATGAAAAAACGAAAAATATGACATAAGCCCCTTAAAAGATAACCTCATCCTGAGCAGACGCTAGAGCATTATTTTCATTTTCCTGTCTCGAGGAGACAGAGTAGCTTTGTTTTTTGTTTTTTTCAGTTCTCTTTCTAGTTCCAATTAATACACCCACGTTATCTTTGAACAGGAAGGCCAACCCCAACGTGTACACAAGCACTCTCGAACACTCCCATTTCACTGACCTCCCTCTGAACCCCAACATAATGGCTCTTATATTCATCACTACATCTTGTGGCATCACTACATCTAATATCATATTGGGTGGATCCTGGTGAATCCCATTCGTATTATGCAGTATCTCGGAGCTCAGGGTGCAGAATGGAAAATTGCATATTTATTAAAAAAAAAAAAAAGGTTTAGTTTTCATCTGACCAGTTCAATCTGTCTGATTTAGTGCCAAGCACCTTAAACAGATTCATCAGCTGGGCTCAAATGAGGACTCATTTTGCTGCAATACAACAGTTTCATTAATCCGTTAAATTAGTTTGTCATTCTGTGCTCTCCAATCTGCACTCATCTCTATTCAAAGTCAATGAACGAATGTTGTTGAATGGTTAAGACTTTGTTACATGAAATTACTTGCTGTACAGAAAAACTATTAAATCTTACTTCAAATAACACTATGCAATACAGCTTTTGTTAATCATTATTTTAAAACTGGACTTTGCGATCTTGATGCAGCAGAAGGCTGCAGTATAAAAATGAGTGCCTTAACCGATCGAAAAACTGTGTTGTGGACATTCTCACCCAGAGTTAGGGGAGGGCTGCTCTTGAAGGTTGGATAAACAATGGCAGTCGCATAATGAAGCAAAAACAAATTAACTGCATCTTTAACCTTTAACAAGGCCACATCCTGGATTAACTGATGACTCATAGTACTGTAGGATACAAGGCATACTGAAAAATAGATTTCAAAATAGTCCTCTATCTGTAAGCCATATACCTGCTGTATTTTCTAGACTATATTTGTTTTTTAGTATTACAGAAGTTTTATACATTTTTGAAAATTGCAACCCCAGCCACTGGATGCAGTGCCGGTCCCAAGCCTGATGTAATAATAATACAGATGTAAGCATGGATGTAAAACCTGTGCCAAGTTGTTGTGCGGATCGGATTGTGGCGACTCCTTGACGGGAGCAAAGGAAAGACCAGCAACAATTATTATTTATCATAAATAAATTCCTATATAAGTCCTACTAACTATAGAAAAGCATGATAACTAGGAAGAATCAAAAAAAGAAGCTTGTTTTACATTAGTTAAAGAAATGAGTCACATACAAAATGTGTGTGTCACATATTATGTTATTGAA
Organism: Clarias macrocephalus; assembly: GCA_011419295.1. Lineage (NCBI taxonomy): Eukaryota > Metazoa > Chordata > Actinopteri > Siluriformes > Clariidae > Clarias > Clarias macrocephalus. The sequence goes on along the minus strand of JAAGKR010001014.1, from coordinate 139,810 downwards.
CTAAATGTTGTCATTGAACATAGCTGTCGAGGAGAAAGAGTGTATGGATGTACCGCATGAAGCAGATTCAGAGTTCAAGGCAGGAAAAGACAAGACAAGATCCGGAAAGAAAGCGTTAGACATTCGTAAGGAAGGCTGGACTGGAAAATCGGCTTTGAGAGGCAGGGAAGATGAGGGAGAATTAGATTTACTATTGGTGCTAATATAACCCACTGGATTCCAACCACCGTTAAACAAAAAAAAAAGAAAAAAAGAAGAAGAAGAAATGTCATTACTGTGTCATGTGTCTGTCATACAGTTTAAAGGGACTCGCTTACTTTGAGCTATAGAAGAAAATGTTTTGTGTGTGTCATGCATCTGTGGTTTGTTTAAGGGGGTTACTTATTTTCGCTATAGCATTAAAAGTTATTATTGTGGTACGTGTCTGTCAGAGTGTCAAGATAGTTTAAAAGGCCTTGTGTTACTTTAGTTATAGATGAAAATGTCCTTACTGTGTCATGTGTCTGGCTCTGGCTGTGAAGATAGTTTAAGAGGGTTGGCTTATTTTAGCTATAGAACAAAAAAAATGTCATTATTGTGTTATTTGCTTGTCACAGTTTAAATGGGTTTGTTTTCTCAAGCTATAAAAAGTAAATGTCATTATGGTGTCATTTGTCTGTCATCAAGTGTCAATATAGTTTAAGGTGGGTTGATTTACTTTAGCTATAGAAGAAAATGTCATTATTGTGTCGTGTGTGTCATAGAATGTCAGGATGGTGTAAAGGGACTTGTTTAACTTTCGCTACAGAACAAATGTCATTTGTGTCACGGCTTCTTCATTGTGTTAAAAGAGCTTACCTATCAAATATTTCATAGAATATTAAGGACAGGTTGAAGCTTTGTAAAATAAAATCAGCTATACAAAAATATTGAGTAATACGGCAGTTCCTGGTAACATGTGACCGTTGTATTGTACTGTACACAAACTGGTGTGACAATCTGTCATAGTGTTTATAATACATTTTCCTGTGTAGCGATTTAAAAGACAGTATATGATAAAGACGCATAATGGTTACATACCACTTTAACAGATTATTACAACGTATGACAGCATATGACATCACACACATTTGTCTCTGCCATAACACATGATCCAATAAAGTGTTCCCCCTTGTTTTGGTCCTTCACTTCTTTTTAAATCCAGCATTGACGCTTAATGCTGGATTTAAAAAGGAAATATTAGTTATATATAAATATATTAATATATAGGAATATATTATAGCTCAGTATCGCATGTACCCCATGATAAACAATGGACATTAAAATTTTTCGTTTTGCCACCTCAGAGTTCTTTTACTTACACATACACACACAAACACACACCCCGCAGCTTGTCATACTACTGAAAAACACAAAGAAAATGGAAAGTTTACCAAAACTTCTCCTAAGGAAAAACTACTTCACATTAAATATTTTTCACATTTATTTATTTAAACAACAGTTAAACTTTTTTTGAGTCATCTAGTTCATTTCGTTCTTTTGATCAGAAATAAAATAAAATGTTACATTTTCAATAAACACGTCTACATACACAAATTTTGTCTCTAGTTCCGGTAATGAAAGTATTACAATGCAGCTAAGAACATAGATCGAACATGAAGAACTTTCATCGATGCTATGCAGTGCATTAAACGGGAAACAGAATCGAGCGGTCCTTCTCATGAGTCTTCTAGTCTGAGTCATTTGTTCTTTTGGATCTTTTGCACTGCGTAGCGTCACGTGACAAAGGAACGAACGATTCAGACTAGAAGACTCAAAGGTACCTACTCATTTCTGTTCCCTGTACATAACCTACGGAGGTTTTGGGATGCTTTGCGCATACGCGCCCAGTAGAAAATGAACAAATAACTCTCTGAGACTACTCGTTCTCCTAAATCGTTCATGAACGACCCATCCCTAGAGCTTGTCTCTAGAGCCTTTGGGCACAAGGTGGGGTACAATCTGGACAGGGTGCCAATTCATGTAGAGCACACACACACTACGGGCAATTTGGGGGCATCAGTTAGCCTAATCTGCTTGTTGTTGGACTGTGGAACTGTGCCAAGTACCTGGAAGAAAGCCACTAAGAACAGGGAGGACATGCAAACTCCACACACACACACAAACCCGTGGCAGGAATCGAACCCCGACCTTGGAGGAATGAGACCACAGTGCTACCCACTATGTCATCATGCGAAATCATTCCAAACCCAAAGTCAAATCATATGTAAACATCTACTGTAAAAAAAAAAAAAAAAAGCCTAAAAAATCTTTTGGTTTGATTTTTTTCCCTGCACAGCTTCCATTATTGCAACTCCCATTCACTTGCTTTTTGAAGCGCTATAGATTTTCGATCATGTTGCTACTGTTGCAATCACATGACCTTTACATTGCTTTTTGCTGTCACATTCAATTCAAGCAACAATTTTCCGGCTGTATATTCTGATCCACCTTTAGCGTGTAACGGTCCTGGGTATCAGATCAGTGTCTTCTTTAATATTCATGTAAGATTAAGTGGAAATGCTCAAGTCGGGACACAATCGCTCACTTTAACACCAGGGACAGAGACACCAGTTGCTGGGAAACAAGAGGGCAAGTGAAGGCAGATTGGATAGAAATGGTCACATCATAGTAGAGCGATAAGCATCTGTGTGCACTAGTCCATAAACACTGCTATAATCTACTTCATCACGACAACGGAAACTCTTTGGTTTAGAGTGAGCTATCAGAACAGAGACGGGTTCAGTCGAGAGGAAATAAACTGTGTGTTAACAGAGTGATAGCAGCATGAAGACGACAAAGGCTGAGATTGTGTGCTTGACATAAATAGGCTAGAATCACAAGTTATTGAAAGCGATACACTAATGTTGTGTTCTAGAAATAAGATTTGCACTAAATGTGAATGCTTAAGTGGATGTGAAGGGGAAACGATGGCGCACACTCCATATTACGATCAACATTGGTGTGTGTGTGCGTGTGTGTGGGAGGACATGGCATCGAACATTTTGTTCAGCTGTAAGTTGTTCATTCATTTTACAGAATGAGCAACGAATCGAACCAGAAAAAAGGGACATTTTAAATTTTGAAAAATGTTGTGCTGAGACCATTATTTCTTTTAAAGCCTGTTCTTTTAAAGGAACATGACATTTTAGGTTATTTGTACTGATTATCTTTTAAAAACAAGTAAATCATATTAAAATTTTGCAAATGTGCGACCCATCAAATCAAGTCACGTGTCAAACCGCACGGGTTAGTTTTGCACTATGGCCAATAGATTGAAGTGAAATATACTGTATAAAATTTTTCATTTGCAAAGGTCAGTTAATAAATACATTATATCACTGATCCTTCTACACAGTTGAGAACATTTTCATCCAAAAACATTGTTTTAATGTGCTTTAATCAACACCCTCCAAAAGAGATGGGAATCACCAAAGACCAGCTGAAATTACATTACCAGGGTATTTACATACAGATTCAATTTGTATTGCAATCCTGTTAGTATCACAACAACCTGATCAAATGAAACATCTTTTTTTTTTTTAACATTTCTAAACAAACATAGCAAATAATTAACTCCTACCACACAGGATGCTGTGCTGCATGCCAGTGTGTGAATAGTTTAGCGTGCACCACCTGCAAGATTATAGGGAAACGGCCTCAAATGCAAACAAATATACTACATTAAAATACATTACTTTAATACAGTATATTTTATATATATATATATATTGTTTGTTTTGCAAGGCAAGCAAAAAATTTTCAGCAATTTTAACTCTTTAAACGAACGAGGTCTTGAAATAAGAGTAGTATGTACGTATATGCTCGGTCTCAAGGCGTCAACATCCGTGCACACGTGTACTTGATTACTACAGTATAACATTGTGACTCTGTGTGTGTGCGTGTAAAGACTTTTTTTTTTATTTTGTGTCCAAGTGTAGTAACTTTTCTTTAGTAACTGTACTGCAACAACATCCACCGTGAAGGAAGAAAAAAGGCTATAGCAGTGCGCTAGATCAATCTGTTTAACTATAATGCAACGTCACATTTCGGCGAAAATCCTTAAAAGGAGGCAAAAGAAAGTGTCATTAAAGAGGTTCCTTGTTAACGATTCCAGTTTGCTATCGGAGACTCTGTCAGAGAGCAGTGATTCCATTAGTGTGCGTGTGTGTGTGTGTGTGTGTGTGTGCTTCTTTTATTTTTACTTTATATTTTGTATGAATCTTTTTTATATGAATCTTTTTGGGTTGTGGAACGAATCTTCTGAGTTTCCATTATGTCTTATTTTGAAATTTACTTAGAAATACGAGTGCTTTGGATTACAAGCACACTTCCGGAACTAATTATGCTTGCAACTGTATAAACATATATAGTACATATATAAATGTTTAAATATATGTATGAATATATACATATATGTAAATATATAAATAAATATTAATATATTGTATATATTTAATAATTTAATGAATTATATAAACACACACTTCTTTTTTTCATCAACTGGAACACAAATGAATAACAGTAGGTAACTGAATTGATTTTATTTGGCATTTCTAGTATCCCAGCTTGTTACTCCAGTGGTGATAGAAAAACGTAAAAATAAAAAATAAAAACAAAGAATTCACTATAGAATCAAGCTGCTGGAGAAGTTATACTGTATTTAGGGATAGCAGGGAAATCCTGATGTGAAAATGAGTCTGAGGGTTCCCTCTATGTTATGTTATGGAATCCTAAATTAAATCTCTTCATAAACAAGCAAGCTATATCTCAGCAACTGGACATGATACAGTAATAAACTTAGTATCTAAATGAAGCTTATTGAGCCAGCAATTTGAAAATATACATAACTCAAATCAGCAGCAAAATGCAGCTTAATACCTGATGTGATGTCACAGGTCACATATTATTGTAACAACATGATAATTTCATTATTAGTATATTTCATATTTCAGTATTTAAATTCTTTATATTTAACAGACACATAAAAAGATTCTCTTTATTGAGAGTGTTACAGAAAGACTAGGAAGGTCAAAAACATAGAGCACAAGTGTCCTCCAAAACCACTGGCACCTTTCATTAAACGAGCATAAAAGAGACAGAAAAAAATAACACAAGCAGCATGTAGTAGGTTTTTAAGTAGAGCAATACTTTTCTACAAAATGCGTTAAATTAATAGTCTGCGTTGCCTGCCCTGGAGAGGATAAGAGCAGAGACTCTTCCTGTAATTCTAACAAATTCAGAAATGCTTGAAAATGAATCTTGATCTACCCATCAATGCAGAACATTTTAAACTCCTTAATATTTGTTCGTGAATGTGAACATCTTTGTGCAATTCACAGGATCACAGGATTTGAACAGGGTTTCAATTCAAAGACTGAGGCCCCATGCACACGTGTTACCGATATTCTTAGAAACACAGAACAATACAAAGGAATTTGACAAATGCTCACATGAGCTCAGCAGCCAATTAGGGTTTTGTTATAAATGACATTAAGATGAATGATGAGATCTGTGTATTCAGCAGCAGGCGGCCGGAGCACAGAAAAACACCAACATGAAAATGAATGAATTCACGCATTTTAGTAACTGCTTTACCTTGGTAAGCAGAATGATAATATATGTTTGCATTTATGAACAGGTAGATATGCTTACAATTCGATGATAGAGCTGATTTCATTCCATTTTCCAGCAGGACTTGGCACCTGCCCACACTGCCAAAAGTATTCCTACCTGGTTTAAGGACCATGCTATCCCTGTGCTTGACTGGCCAGCAGACTCACCCTACCTAAACCCCATAGAGAATCTACGAGGCATTGCTGAAGTAATTCATGCAAAGGGGGCGCCAACCACATATTGAGTGCTGTACATGTTCATAATTTTCAGTAGTCCAACATTTCTGTGTTAAAAATCTTTTGTTTTAAACCATTTTTTATATGAAAAAAAAACAAACAGTCTGTGTGTAACAAATATATACTGCATATATACAGTGTGTGTGTATATGATAATATAATTAATATTATATTCATATAATATACATAATACTATTTTTCTTTTCCTGACGTGTGTATACATTTTTTTTGGCTTACTGGGAGGCTGAGATGGTCATTGCACAATACTCATTTTGTGCTTTCTTTGACTCATCAATATATGGTCAAGTTGTAACCTCCTGGCAGATACAACCACATTTTAAGAAGAAAGATCTGGTACTTCATAATGCCATTAATCTTAACAAGAGCCTCTTAACCACCAGTCATAAAACAGAAAACAGCCCCAAGGCATAATTGGGCCATAAATATACAGTATTGTACATTGGGAAGGTTTGACAATGTCTTTATGCGATTATGTTTTTATTTTATTTTTACTTTTCATTATCTATTAACTAGAAAAACCTTCTGTTTCCTCTCAAAAGACATCAGTTTCCGGCAACTGAGTGCAGAAGTTAAATAAGACTGATAATTTCAATGCATCAAATTATAATATTCCATAAGGATATTATTTAAGGATATTATTCAATATTTTTGCCACACACATTTTTGAGCAATTCTTTTTATAATATTGATTTTTAATAGGTACTCTAATATTATTAATAATTTAAACAAACTATTAATATGCTTGAGGGTAATGAGGATATTTTATGAATTATTATGTAATATTTATTTGACACAATCACTTTTGTCATTTTTATGAAGCGTGCCAAGACAATTTATACTCAATTTCTATAGTCAGTGTGAATGGATAATTAAATCTCAATGAAGGAGACAAAAAAAAAAAAAATCCAAAAATTGCTTCTAGAGCTTCCCAACCAGCTGACGAAACAACACAAGGCTGAATGCAGACTTGCCCAACTATGCCCTGCTAGCCATGCAACTCGTGTCCTCCTGATTTCAGTCTGTCCTCTTTCGGCTCAGTGACCATGATTGCTCAAGCACAGTGGGGGACAGATAGTTAAGAAGGGGACACGTACGCAAATCACACGTCTCAGAGGCTTTCTGAAATCCACCCTGCTTATAACTCAAGGCCTAGCCGTGACTTCAGAGGCTTCACATTAATCAGCTTGGTGTTTTGAGCTTAGAATGCCCTTTAAATATTACTGTTGAACTTGGAAATTCACATTTGTGCAGTATCCTACCTGATTAAATCTCACTGCCATTGCCAAAAACGCATTTCCAAATGTCATCGTATTACTCACGGCCGATATGCACAGATGTTAATTGTAGATACTGTACAATATGTGAGAGCTTATTTTGGGGCCAAATTTAAGTTGGAATTATCTGTCCCAGTTTTGTTTTAGTCACGGGCTGTTCTTAGAATGTGAAAATCATTTGATAACTCCAGTGACAATAACCCATACTTTTCAACGGGTACTCTGTGAACACCAGTAGCTTGACACATTGAACTGTATGTGACTGTGTTTACTCACAATTTTGTCTAATTTAATAACAGTCTGTGGTTTTATCACAGATTACATTCATGAAAGATGTTAAAAATCATACAGAAGTGTTTAACCAGTGTATTACCAATGTTGGGTCTGCTATTGTGCAGTTGTAAGTTGTCAAGCTACAGGCTACTCCAGATTTAAAGGTCACATATTATACTCCTGTTTAACAAGTTGACATAGGTCTCAGATGTCCCTAAAAAAATCATCTGCTAGTGTTCTAGCTGAAATACCACACAGATCATTCTGGCATGGCTGAAGATTACTCTATTTCACAGCTCTTCCAAACGAGCTGTTCCAGTGTCCACATAACCATGTGCAGATGCACCTGTAGTGTCTGTGAATATCCCACCCAGAGTTCGTGTTGTCTTTGCTGCTTGAAGGATTGGTGTTTTAAACTGCCAATCCACCTAATGGTCTCAGAATAGAGACACCAACACCAAACAGAAGGAGGGTCTATGCAAATGACTTTTTTATGATGTCATTAGGGGTAGAAATTTATATATAAATATCTTTTCAATACTGGATTTTTCAAAACTATGAAAAAAATACTTAATTCTTAAGGAAATAATTCCAAAGTCAGCTGTTCTAGAATAGTTCTTGCAGGAACAGTATTGTCAAGTGCATTTGCAAAACCCATCAAGCCCCAGAATGAAACTGGCTCTCATGAAGAACTTCCCAGGAAACAAGACCAAAACTTACATCTGCTGCAGAGCAGAAGTTCATTTAGAGTTACCAGCCTCAAAAATCATCAATTAACAACCAGCACCTCAGATTAGATCCGTTATGAAGGCTTTATAGAGCATCAGTAGCAGTCACATGTCAAAATCAACTGTTCAAAGGAGATTATTGCATTTTTTTGGATGCCTTCAGCATTGTTATGTAGAAGAAAAGAAAAATCAGAAAAGACCATGGAATTAAAAGGTGTGTCCAAGGATGTTACTTAACCTTGGCAGTGACAGGCCCATCTAGCACAAGTATTGGGCCTAGGGAATGCCATGATATTGCAACCCAAACCATCACTGATCCACCCTCATGCTTCACTCTGGGCATGTAACAGTCTGGGTGGTACTCTTCTAAAACAACAAAATCATTAAGGCAGCAACATACTGCAGGTCCAGAAACAGGTTAAACCACTACTCTTAGTTTGGAAAATTTATAGAAACATTCATTCATCCGTTGCCTATTATCACTGATCCTGTGCAGGGTCACAAGGCCTGGAGGTAATCAATGGGAACCCAAGCAGGGTTGTAGGGGTTGCAGAGCACACTCACATCACAAGTCAGCCTACAGTGCATGTCGTTGCACTGTGGGAGGAAAACCAGAGTAACCGAAGAAAACCTTCCTACAGTAGCACATAAAGAACAGGCAAACTCCACACACACACACAAACTGGAAGCAAGATTCAAAACCCCAGTCCTGGAAATGTGATAGAACAATGTTTACCAATAGGCCACCATACCTACAGTAAGTAGATAATTAACAGTAACATTAATCTAAAGTATTTAAATAGGTGTGCCTGGGTGTTTGACACAATATGAAAACATAATAGGTCAGCTACTGCAATTCTACAAAAACTCCAGTTGTACCTGCCTCCAGCATCTGCTCTCTAACAAACATGTCAAGAATTCTGACAGAGTAACAACACATCAAAGAGAATTGGTAGGGTCAGATAAAAATGAGAACATTTCAAAAGTCCTTCCAGGAGACAAAAGAGGTTGTGTGGCATTATAAAAGCACAACATGGCTACAAATATTTGTGATTTCTTCTTTTTTAAACATGGATCTGCTTAATTGCATACAGTGGAACCTCGGATTGTAAGTAACGCGGTTTACAGGTGTTCCGCAAGACGAGATTTTTAATTAATTTTGACTTGAAAAAACGAGCAAGTCTTGGTTTACGAGTGCAGAGTATCGTCTACTGTGTACAGAGCGTCACGTGATCACAACTGAGCCAATGATTTTTCTCTCTCTTGTGCTGCAGAATTGTGGGTAATCGTCTCCCCTGCTGGGTCTTAGTGCTCGTCTCTTACTGGTATAATCAATATCTCCCTCTATGTTTCACCGTGTCTCCTATGTGTGTGCACACACACTCTCTCGCCTTTACACCCCCCTCCCGGGCTTCACACACACACACACACACACACACACACACACACACACACACACACACACACACACACACACACACACACACACACAC
>JAAGKR010001014.1:0-130131 GCA_011419295.1 Clarias macrocephalus | reverse complement strand
AAAGAGAATTGGTAGGGTCAGATAAAAATGAGAACATTTCAAAAGTCCTTCCAGGAGACAAAAGAGGTTGTGTGGCATTATAAAAGCACAACATGGCTACAAATATTTGTGATTTCTTCTTTTTTAAACATGGATCTGCTTAATTGCATACAGTGGAACCTCGGATTGTAAGTAACGCGGTTTACAGGTGTTCCGCAAGACGAGATTTTTAATTAATTTTGACTTGAAAAACGAGCAAGTCTTGGTTTACGAGTGCAGAGTATCGTGTACTGTGTACAGAGCGTCACGTGATCACAACTGAGCCAATGATTTTTCTCTCTCTTGTGCTGCAGAATTGTGGGTAATCGTCTCCCCTGCTGGGTCTTAGTGCTCGTCTCTTACTGGTATAATCAATATCTCCCTCTATGTTTCACCGTGTCTCCTATGTGTGTCACACACACACACACACACACACACACACACACACACACACACACACACACACACACACACACACACACACACACACACTCTGCTTTACACAGAAAACTCTGCGCTGTTGCGATTCTTCTCAAAGGTAATAGTCTGGTTCATTTTTTATTTTATTTTTTTTACTTTACTTCAGTGATTCCGTTAGTATGCACCCACGCGAGTGTCATTAGAGAGATTTCTTTTTTTCCCCCATTAAAACAGTGTTTCCGTGTGTGTTTGTTGTGAAACTTATAAAGCGAGGCGGGTGGAGGGAGGAGGGGCTAATTACACACACACACACACACACACACACACAAATACACGGCTTACATGTTGTTATGGTTTTGGACCGCATGATGACAGTGTGGGGAAAGGGGACAGATGCATTGCTCAGATTTAGACCAGTGGCTTGGTACGCTTTACATTGTATATTTGTGTCAAATGTGTATAAGATTCACTTTGTCAGACTTAAGAACAAATCCGACTTATTAGTTGTGCTCTTTTATATATATATATCTATGTATAAAAAAGACATCTAGTTAGTGTTGGATGGCTGGACATTGTGAACACCAGAATATTTTGAAGGTTTGGTTACAAAAATGGCCATGCAAGGGATTTTGGGTCACCTTGATGTAAGGGAGTCCTAGCTGCCTATATGGAGCTCAGGGCCGAGGGATGCTTGTGCTAATAGAGACAGATTTAGGACATAAAGCAAGAAAGAGAGAGAGAGATTTTTAAATATGATAGAGCAATAAAATAGATAACTCATGGAAGCTTGCCAATTGTTGGTGCAGTTACTTAAAGGAATATGAACTTCAGATAATGATAAAGACATCCAGAGCTCTCATACTGGTATCATACTTCAGGATGCCAGGGGTACTGTAATTCTTCAGCTTGCTCTGTCATTCTGTACAGGATCACCTTCTCACCTGTCACTGGAGGCACAGTAACTGCTTAAGGACACGATTTCCACAGAGACATGTTCATTCGTGGAACTTGTTTCTGTGAACTAACAGTCACAGCGGTCCATCAGGGGATGCGTTAGGATTCAGCACATGTATCGAATTCATTTGCGTCAGGATTCAACACATGTCACAGTTCATAGCAGTTCACATGCTTGGACACGACCTGCTTGGACTTAACTCCTCACCATTAAACCCTTGGATCTGAAAAAGTGACAGGTACTGCTGAAATGGATGCTGAAAATCAAAGATGGATGAGGAAATGACATTTGGTTTCTTGGCAGTGATAACCATGTCCATGTTATATGACAAACAGCCCATGTGCCATGGACACGGGCTGATGAGCAACTGGCTAACAACACTGGCATCAGCCAGGTTCCATAAATCTGTTTTCAGCTCCGGTAATCTTGCCCTGTTTTATATCGCACTGCATTAGAAACAGCCTGAAACACTGGAGATCGTTCCGAAAGCAGTGGAAATGGACCGGAATTCATTGATCTGCTCGTGTGCCATTCATGAAATTCAAATAAGATGTGAATCCTAAATGCTGCTGTAAAAAGTAATTAAATGGTGACTAGTTTATAGGAGCATTTTCTTGTGCATGGCTAATGGACCGCATGTAGTTCTGTATTCGTATATTGCTTGCAACTGCGGACAAGGAATAAATCACTAAGGAAATAATGGGAAGCGCCTGAAAATGGCTCTGCTGGAAAACAGCCAAAACGCAATGTCTCGCACCATTTGTACAAACAAGAGATCAGTCTGTGTGTAACCAGTGACTTACATAATGTCTTGCACAAAAAAAGATGAGGCGTTTCTTTCAGCTCATTTAACACTCCTGGCTCTTGCATTAAGCTGAATGAATTCACACAAGCGAAAACTTCGCATTATAGGAAAATGAGCTAAATTTAGGAGTTTATAAACATGGCTAAGGCTTAAGATCAATGGTCTATACTGGTTTTAGAGAATGTTTGCAGCAGGGAATTGATGGCTGTCATTTGACCAGTCTTACAGCGTGTCCACATGTCAGTGTTGCTTTAATTAAGAGATGAAAACTCCTCTTCTTAGGCTTAGAAATGATATACTATTTAACGACTTTTATTATTGTACACAAAATATTTGTCATATACACCGATCAGACATGATATATGACCACTGACAGGTGAACTGAACAAACTTGATTACCAATTATACACTAGCAAAGTGCTGACAGGATCATGAGAACCCAAGGCGTATTTTATCTTACTTTAACTCAAGGCTAGCCTTTCTGAGCCCACAGTTTAGAAAAAAGTCAGTGCTGGCTATGATAGAAAGGCACCAGATCACCAGGTACACCACAGCCTGCCATGCACGGAGCCCAGCAGGCAAGGAGCCCAAGGTGGCCGACCCAATGTCTGAGCTCCCCAGATCCAGATCCAGTTTGCACGTTTTCCTTGGTGGGTTTCCTCGGGGTACTCTGGTGGGTTTCCACTCAAGTTTCCTCCAACACTCCAAAGACAAGCAGATTGGGGTAATTGGCGTTCCCAAATTGCCCATGGTGTATGTGCCCTACAATGGATTGGGACGTCCAGGGTGTACCCCACCTCGTGCCCAAAGTCTCCTGAGATTTTTTAGGCTCCCTGTGACCGATATAGAAGATAAACGAATGACTGAATAAATGAGGGTTAAGGAAGAGGTTTGATGCACACAAAACCTTTTTATTTATGAAGTTTGTAAAAGTATATATATTTGCAAAAAAATCTAATAAATAAAAAGTTTTGTAACAGAAAATAAAATTATTAAATATATTATTAAGAAAATAATTCATAAAGACAGTCAAGTAGTTCATTTAAACTGTGATGGTATATGATTACAAACTGAATTGATTAAACTTAACAGAGCTAGCAAACCTGATTAAAAACCTTAAATTTGACCGGGTGAGTCAAGAAAAGTTTAAAACTTCACTCTGTCAAACTGAGAATTTCTACTGCTGCATTTGGGAAACTGATTTGATTTTTTATTAATAAAAAGGTTATATTATTTCCATAAAATTTTTTAGTATTTAGAAATGCATCAGTAGAAATAAACATCACTATCATTTCCAAATGCACTGAATTCTACTCTAAAACTTTAAAAAAAAATTATGATCCATTAGCAGAGCTGGCACTGGTCAGCAATTAGGTTGAGTCTGATTGGGGCACTTTTTGTCACGCAGCAACCAAAAAGGGACTAATGAGAATGGTCTCCATTCGAGAGGGGTTTGCACAAGATGAAGGTAATCCCTTCTGACTCAGGGACTCAGCTGACTCATACAGAACAGAATTCAATCCATGTGCTCTCCTACACAAGCCAAAAGGAAGACTACACATCAATCCAGAACGGGACTTATCCTGCACCACACACAGCATAGACGCCATCATTTTATACCTGACAAAGTGCACTTATAAAAACAGCATGGAGCCGTTTGGGATTCCTGTTATTTATGAGATGGTTATAAGAAGCGATGTGTCTATAGCTGCCAGCAGATATCTACTGTATACTGTATACAGTATGTACTGTAAATGTAATATGACATAGGGAGAGAGAGCGGGGGAGATACAGTGTCCTCTTAATGCATTCTGCAACAGCATGCTGCTGCTAAAATAATGCTGCCACCACCTCAGGAAAAAAAGGGCATGAAATAACTTATCGCTCGCTGCACACTTTATATTCTACTCAGCTCCAAAATAGGCTGAAATAAAACAGCATGATCAGGTGCTGCCAGAGAGGCAGGACGCGAAGCCCATAAACCCCTGGAGACAGCAGAGCACAGCGAGGATGGCAAACACACACACTCTCTCAGAGAGAGAAAGACTCTCACATACACATATACTGCTTGTTAATACAAACCATTCATAAAGAAGAATTAGTTTTTTCCCCAAAATGTTATTTGTCAGGTGTTATTTTTAACAGCACTGTAGGAGCTCTGGTATACACAATATATGTATAGGGTACAGCAAATTAAATGGAAATTATGCTTCATATTATAACTGCCGTTTAATTATTTACCATCGTCGCTTCCTGATGTCAGACAGCTTATACAGGATGTAGCGACTGGTGATATTAATGAGAAGCCCGATCCACAGAAGCTTTAATGAGCTTATGTCCTTTAGTTATATGGGTACAGTATAGCAAGGCTTGTAACGTATTTTGTCACTGGCAAGATTATTGCTCTATTATGGGCCAATTGATATGAGCAGGTTGGCAATTAAAAAAAAAACAATTAAAATAATTTGCGGGAAATAAACATGCAGGGATAAATTATCGTTTTTTTGTAGTACTTATATAGAGATTGACAGAGGAATGAAGGAATAAGGATTAGGGTAAAAATAACAGACACAAACAAACACAGCCCATTGCTTTATATTATCACAGAAAATTACATTTCAACACTTGCACTCAGCTTTTGGAACTGCTTTTTGGAACCAATATACACTATATGGACAAAAGTATTTGGTCAAATGTGTTCATTATTCAATTCAGGTGTTTCAATGACACCAGTTATCCCCAGTGAAGATCAATCTTAATGCTTCAATATACAGTACCAAGACATCTTGGACAATGCTATACTTCCAACTTTGTGGCAACAGTTTGGGGCACTTTTCTATTGCAACATGACTGTGCCCCAGTGCACAAACAAGGACTATAAAGACATGGTTTGATGAGTTTGGTGTGGAAGAACTTGACTGGCCCTAACACAGAGCCCTGACCACAACCCCATCGAGCACCTTTGGGATGAACTGGAACAGAGACTGCGAGCCAGACCTTCTCATCCAACATCACTACCTGACCTCATAAATGCTCTACAGAATGAATGGGTACGAATTCCCAACATCTTGTGGACAGACTTCCAAGAAGATTGGAAGCAGTTATAGCTGCAAAGGTGGGACAAACTCCATATTAAAGTGTATGTATTTGGATACAATGTCGTTCCAGGTTTGGCCCAATACTTTTGTCCATATAATGTATATTTCCTTTCAGGTCTTAATGTTATATGAACAATTATTACATACATACGCTCATGCTACTCATACTACTTATGATTACAGTGAACTAATTTATTATTTATGATCATTATAATTTATATCGTAATACAATGACAGCCTTTAGGATTAAAAGGGTCAAGAAAGAAATAATAGATTGTGTGGAAGATTTTTATTTTATATTGTTGATATTGTTTTCTGTTGTATAGTTTAACTTATGCTCACACACACTCTTTCTGAAACCACTTTGTACTGGTCACGGTGGATCTGGAGCCTGTCCCAGGAGCACTGAGCATGAGGTGGGAATAAACCCTAAATTGGGCACTAGTCCATCACAGAACATCCTTCTTAAACACTTACAACACATTCACACCTAGGGGCACTTTATCATAGCTGGTCAACCTATTGTCATGTATGATTAAGAATTTTTTTTATTATTAATTAATTAATTGATTCATTAATGCTATATATATTACACCAATGTTTTAAAAAATCTTTAAACATCAGTCTTAACACTGAAGTGATCATAAAATTGTAATTCTGGTCATGCAATTGCAACTAGGTCTTCATGGGACAAGTAGAAAGATGAAGGACTTTTTAAATGATAAAATATGAGTCACATGAAACTAAGATAAGTGCATATTATGTGGTTTCTAAAGTCCTGATTCAGCAAATTACTTTTTAAAATATGCCTCGGTCAGCTATTTCCTCATCTATGGTGACAGGCATACGGGGATGAGTACTACCGAAATTCAGACATCAGTATCCAAACCTCAGGCTTAACTTCAAACTTATTTGTTGTATAAGAGCTGCACACATGAGGTGGAGCTTGTCAAAAAGACAGAGACCTGTCAAAGTGACATGCAATGCTGATCTCGAATTTACTACAAGCCAAATTTTTCCACAATATCAGATAAGCCTCGTTCTGACACTTTGCCACAATATGTACAGTATGCTTTGGGCTATAATACTTAATTTTTTATGATATTACCATGAACATGATATAATTATTTAATTAATCCTATCACTAAGGATGGGAATTACCAGGGACCAGCTGATACAATATCATGATACAGTGATACCGTAAATACAAATTTAATCCGTTCTGAAGACCAAATTTCGTCCCGCAAAATGAATTTTTCCAAAAGGAAATAATGTAAATGCAGCCACCCAAAAAATATTACCAACATTACCTATTTTCAACACTATAAACGTATTTTTGCATGTAAAAACAAGAAAAACATTTAAAAAAAGACATATAATGTAAGTAAAATATCAAATAAATTAAACTAAAAGTGGCTCCTTTTTCTTCTTGCTTCTGTCCTTGCTTCTTGCACAAAATGCAAAAAAACACACTAAACTCTCTTTGCCTGGCTTTCCACTGACACAGACTAGTTTTGAACTTATGCACATACGCAATATACGCACAAACTGGACGTACGCGCAACCAGCCGGCGTTCGGTTTGGCTCGGTTCAGTCGCTCGTATGCTGAAAATGCAATAAATGAAGAAAACATTTATTCAGTGTGGTGATACATAAATTGCCACACAGGAAAACTGCGATATGTAACTAAATAAATTTTTCCCCATATCTACTTATCACATTTGGAAGCCTACTAGAGACACTGTTTATCACAAGAACTGAAGTTTATATGCAAAATTCTATTTGATTTAATAAGGTCTTGATCAGCTTGACATGTTATGTTAAACTATGTTACACTAACTTAACAAAAATTCAAAAACAAATAATAAATTCATGAACTTGAAATAGTAATTAAAAGCACAATATCCAAACAGACATCATCATGTCCACGTCATGACTTTCGTTTGGCATCTTTAGGTCACATCAAATTAACTGTTGCTACATGATATTCCAAAAGTTTTTTTTTTTTTTTTCTGGCATATCTAGTCATTTGATGCATTACTGAAACAGTAGCTTTTTATAAGCCCACTGTGCACACAGGGAACTTTTCAACAGTAAATATTAGCATATCTATAGATAGAGTTTCTTTCAAATGCCTAACTCTGCAGACAGCACTACATGAATTCAGGCTCAGAGGACAAGGCCTAGCATCGTGATGTTTAACATGATATATCTATAGTATATTGCAAAAAAAAAAAAAAAATCTGTGGATGATTCCTTGAGAGATTTCAGTCACTGTGAGCTTACATGGCAGTTTTCAGACAACTTAGACGTCCTTAGGGAATAAATTCATAAAAAGCAGTCATAAAAGGTCTCTTGAGTTACAGTACGTTTAATCCTGCACCATGTTCAAAGCAATATTTGACTCTGATCTGTAGAGTTGTCACAGGGTGTTGTCAGACTGAGGCAAACATGACATTGCTCTTCTTACCAGGACGAGTAGGCCTTCATCTCTCTTCATACCCGAGAAAAGTGCTTGGGTTTCCCTAATCTCAGAGGCGGGTTTAAACAGCAAAGTTGTAAAAGCTTCTTTGAATGGAACTGCAGTGTCAGCATTTCCACAAATCCCAACACAGAAGAAATACAGGCTCGTGTAAGGCACAACACACAAAATCATATATTTCATAGGGTACAAAGCAGCTCTGATGTTACACGACTTGACCTATACAACCAAACAGGAATGTATGAATATTCCGTTCCTGTCTTTCTGTTGTTTTGTTCTTTTTTTTTTTTTTTTTTGGACGCTCACTACTGTACAGATTTCAGATTTCAGATGCTGGTGATCCTTAATGGACCAGAAAGAACACTTAAGAATACCAAATGAACTAAATTTGTGTCTGCTCATTAGTAGTACTGTTTTATAAATAGCAATGCCTAATTCTAATTCTGCAGCAGACACAAAACACTGCAGGAAGAAAAACACAAGATACATTTTTTCAGGACAACCAATTAGTGAGAGCACAATTAAACCTGCCCAATAGTGCGTACAGTATCTCCTGCAGGTGGAGTCATTGAGCATAGTCTGGAGAATTACTATGATAAAGGATTTTTTTTTTATGTGTAAAAATATTACAACAGATCAAAATGTAAAACCTTGCATAGAAACTGTTCTAAGCTGTTCTAACACAAATGCATATACTTCAAATGTCATTTATACAATCTACTAAACACAGCACATTCCCAGTCAAACGAATGACAAATGACTTTTGACCACTGCCTATAATCTTTGCTTGCATTTACACTTCATCACACATTCACCCTATAGATACACTTTTTAGGATACATCAAACATCGAAATGTGGAAAATCTGTGATTTCTGTGACTTTACCCATGACATGGGAGTTGATGTCATGTGAGATGATTTGCGCGTTTCATCTAATTAACTTCTGATCTCCAGGAAATTTCACACATGGGTAGTTTCTAGAGTGCAAAAAACAAACAAAAACAAAACAAAACAATGAACATCCCTCAGGCGAGCGATCCCTAAGCTGAACCACCTTGCTGACAAGAGAGATCATGAAACAATGACTAAACTAGTTTGACCTAACATGAAGTCTATAGTAACTTAATTACGCATTCTTTACAACTAGTCAGAAAAAAAAAACATCCCAGAACACATCAAACCTTCAGCTGGGTGAACTGCATCAGCAGAAGACGATATCAGGTTCCACTCATGTCAGGCAAGAACAAGTAGAGACTATAATGAGCATCGACTCAACAAAACAACACTGGAAAAAAAAAAAACAGGGATTTTTTTTTAATTGCCAACTGTTTAGCAGTCGTTCTTGGCTTACAGAAGTGGAACCTGACATGGTCTATTGCTGCTCATCCACTTAAAAGTGTGACGAGCACGTGCATGCTACTATGCTTTCCTGCTCACTACGGTTGTAAAGAATCTGACCTCTGACCTCTCTTATAAACAAGGAGTTTCTCCCCCGTTACACAGAACAGAAATCTTCTTTGCTGTATGCACCATTTTGTATACTCTTGAAACTGTTGTGTGTAAATTTCCCAGGAGAGCAACAGTTTCTGAAATTCTCACACCAGAGCTTCTGGTATCAACATCACTGCCTCGATCAAAGTCACAAAGATCACACTTCTTTCTGATGTTTGATGTGAGTATTACGCAAAGCTCTTGCCCTGTACCTGAACTTTTTTTTTTTTTGCATGGCAGTGCTGTATGATTGGATGATTGATAACTGTGTCAAGTGCATAAAGCAAATAGTTAGTGTCACAGGATTGCGACTGGTTGAAAAGGCCGCCAAATAGCAACACATAAAGTGTCATAAAGTGACCTTGCTAAAAATCTAGAGGAAAATAATCATACACTGAGCATGAAAATACATGTGCAACAGTCTCTTAATTCTACACCAACAAGGTGAACAGGTGAAGGGATGTTTCTAGTAGGTGAAAACGGTGCTCACTGTCCAATCAATACCTGTTAAGTGGCGGTACTATGGAGGGCGCTATGGTACTATGGTGTGTTGGATGGGGTGGACTGGAGATATGTACAGTATGGCCTATGCATACTGTAAAAGATTAATATAGTAGTACTTAGTAAGTAGTCATGAATAATTAAATTAGAAATAGTAATTTTAACTCAAAAATGCCGATAGTAGAAGAGTATTAAAACACGTTCTAATGTTTAGGATTGACATCAAGCTGTATCACATCAACTCCTCACTGAATATACACTATACTATACTCTTTAGACCAACAATGGACAGAACTAAACTTTCTACACATAGATATCGACATACAGTATGTCTAACTCAAGTCTATATAAATGCAGGCCTAGATGATGTCTCCTGGATTTAGCATACGGATACCCTACTCTATATAAACATATTTTAAAGTAAAGAGGATTCCCTGATGAATTTAAATCACTGCAGAATGCTCTGAGAATCTCTGAACTGCTAAAGCACATGATAAATGCACACAAAGGAACACGCAGAAATCACACTTGAACATGAAACATGCCCTGAGGCACTGAGAGAAAAAAACTGATTTGAAATGCCAGCCCAAATGCTGACTGATAAAATTCGGCTGTGGAACTGTACTTGAGAAATGTCAGGAAAATTAAATAGGAGAATGTAAAAGAAATCTGTTTGCACATGGGATTCCTGTAAGTACTCTGGTTGCCTCTACCTCCCAAAGCTTGGGTGAAATATGGCATGCCTTTTATTCTTACTTAGAAAGAAGAAAAGCCATTGGATAAAAACTTCAAAGAGTCGGCTCAACATAAGGATTTGTTGGAGACAGTAATCAGAAATAGTGACAGGTTAAGGTGGTGGTTTCTTAAAGATCCCATATTCTACTATTGCTTTAATACCTTAACATATATCTCGGAGGGCCAAGAAGTAGGCCTTTTAATTCTCAAGCTAAAATACCCCCACGGATAATGCACATTTTACAGCGAGCTTTTACTGAACAACTCTCCACCTGAAAACAGCAACAAGCCAGGAAGGGGGATTTTCTTATATGAGGTTATATTAAAGGGAACATATACAGTAATTTGTTTGTTTAAGCCAAAACCAAAGGAAAAAGGACAAAAAACCAGGGAATGTATTATCACATTTCACACATTTTTCATTTCTGTACAGACACTGGAGAGCCAAGTCTGAATTTATAAAAATGACCAAACGTTATTTTTTGCATAATAAATTCCCATCAAGGAGTGGCATAAAAACAAAAAAAAATTCTTTTCATTTTAAATAAACCCTCTAATTACTGATTATAATTCCAAAAGTAAGTTAAATGGTATTTAGCCAAGGAGACAAGGTTTAAAGGAGCTTTTTTTTACCCAATATAACAAAACTGATATAGACACTCTTGGATTATGCGGCCTCCTGGGTTATCATTATTATGCGATGGATTAGTACAGTAATAGATTGGTACAGTAATTAGTAATGGATTGCTGGCAGCCTGCTGATAAATTGCAGGTCTTATGGTCTCTCTTTTATTACTGAAGGAGTCTGAAAAATCATTGCTGCTAAGGTCTGAAGGAATAAGAACCACAAATAGCCTAGGTACTGTGTTAAATAACAACCATATATTGTTTTTATTGCTTTGTATGAGGTTTGAAAAAAATAAGCTTTTCTGGCTGAGCCAGGGGCCTTGGCGGACCTTTTTGAGAGTTTCCCTTCATGCTATTGGATAGACCTTCATCTTATTTTTTTCACCATCTTCACTCAGACTGTCAGGAGATTAAGAAACATGTAATTGTTTACTGTACCAAGAGAAAGATCGTCTAATTACTGTTTTTCTCATATAGGATGGTGCTTCACTGTCCAGGGTAGACCACAGAGATATATTTAACTCCTCAATCATTTAGTTAAGCTGGAATCTATCACACGACACACTGCATAGTTGACTCTAGTATGGGCAGATTATCTGTGACTGCTGCAGCTGTGAGTGGCCTAAGTACATGTTTCTTACCTAGGAAGATATGCTAATTTTAGTCGACTGAACTGATATAACCTGCCAGTAAATTTCTCTGGTTTAGATAGACCTTTTTTATGGCGTTGTATGTCCTTCCTTGGATAGTCTTTGTGCATGGAGTTTGCCTGTTCTCTCGGAAGGTGAAACAGATTTAACACGGCTAGTGAGAGGTCATTGAGTGGTGTTTCAAATATCAGCCGCTAACTGTAGCATCCACTTGCAAGAAGTTATTCAGAAAGCTACAGTAACTACCTAGATCATTAGCTTCAATGTTAGCGAGCTCTTATCAGAGTATGAATTACATACATACTTGACCGATCAGGGTCATTAGTATTTAACGATATCTTGGGAAAAAGATTATTAACCCTCTATTCAAATTTTTATTTAAAATTTTAATGCACAAAACACGTTATTTTTTGCATAAAAGCCGCTCGTATTTTTATCCTTAATCAAGTACGAGTACATAGTGGCTTTTTTTTATTGAGGTAAAAAAAAAAAATCAGATGAGGCAAAACTCTAGCTCACTGGAGACTAGCACAGTAACCCTTGCTAACTAGCTAAAACTGTGTAAATAATGTCTGGATGCTGCTAATGTGTGTAGTTTATTACCGATTCATAGGTCTACAATGTGATTTGTTAATGGTTTTTGTAGTTTGTTTAGCAGCCTGTCAAACACTGACACCCAAGTCGCGTAGTGTTGCCACACTAGCCAAAACGTCAAGCAATACTGATAAGCTGCACGCCCAGGCCATGCAGATGCCCCAAATGACTCACTCTTGCCCGATATAACTGGTTTTAAAATATACTGTAACAAGGACGAATTCCAACACCTCTTGTTAGTCACTAGCTGTTTGACTAGTGACTATCAAAAAACACCTGCACAAGTGGGTAAAGATACACACTAAGCAATGCAAATAAATCACTTGATTATCAGATATTATATATTTACAGAGTCACTCTTACGTCCCATAAACAAGTTAGAAAAGGAAAAATATAAAAACTTTCTTGTGATTTTAAGCTATCTCGCTAAAGTACTTCACATCTGGGTAATGAAACAAACCGCTTAACAAAAATTATATATATATATATATATATATATATATATATATATATATATTATATATATATTGGTCTGTGGACGTGCCATTCGGCACATCGGACGACAGATACTCCACATCCTGGAGATACATCTGTTGTTACTTAAGAGGTCAGGTTTCCAGCTCCATGACTGATTATGTGGTTGAACACATTTGGGAATGGCAAATAGCTTAACCTGCATGTCTTTGGACTGTGGGAGCAAACTGGAGTATGTGGATGAAAACCATCAAGCATGGGGGAAATATGCTAATTCCATGCACACAGACCAAAGGCAGGAATCGGACCCAGACCCTGAACGTGCAAGGTGACAGTGCTAACCACTAAGCCACCATGCCGCTGTCATACTGTATATAATTTACTAGCTTTGTACCAATATGAATACATTTTCTACATTATAAACAAACCAAAAAAACATCAGTTTTCAAACCTTTCTCCTCTTATAGTGTAATATTACATTTTTACTAACCTTTTTCTCACTCTCTCTTTTTCTCTCTAAATTTCTATGTACACTGATCAGCCATAACATCAATGCCACCACCAGGTAAAATAAATAACGCTGATTATCAATTATCTTGATAGTATCCAACCACTATTGAAATGTTGGGATTAGTGAATTAGTAAGGCATGTGATTATAAATTAGAAATAAAGAGAATGTTTCTCTCATAACTATGTTCTCTTACTCTGCGCAATCAGAAATCCCGGTTTGACTTGAACACCCGTATTAATTTTGCATTATATAACAAAAATTATTTACATTATGAAAGGATACAGCACACATAACAGGAGATAAGGGTCTTGCTTTCATGCTCAGTGGTGGATCGCAGTGTTATAATCACTGAGAAGCTGTTCAAAATAAAAACACTGTAAAGAATCATTGGAGCAGGAACATGGGAACACAAGGCTCACTTTTGCCTGTTGGGGGCAAAGCCTAGATTGTCTGGTCCAATCCCACAGAAAAGCCAATGTAGCACAAATTGCTGAAAAAAAATCATGCTGGCCATGATAGAAAGCTGTCAGAACACCCAGTGCATCATAGCTTGCTGTTTATGAGCCTTATCAGGCAAAAAGTTTATATATATATATATATATATATATATATATATATATATTTATTTTTTTTTTTTGGTCCATCCAAATGACAGTGACTCCAAACCCTGGAGATATGTCCACTGTTCCTGTCCAGTTACTTAAGGGCTCAGGTTGCCCAACTGTCATTCACACTCTAACCAACATGTCTATTGACTGTGGAAGGAAACTGGAGTACCTGGAGAAAACCTACCTCAATGCACACAAACCCAATGTGAGAAACAAACCCCAATGCTGGGGGTGCAAGTTGACGTTACTAACCACTAAGCAACTTTAAAACACTAAAGCTTCACAATGGATAAGTGTATATACTCTAAGAGAATGCTCTTAAAAGCTATGCACAGGATGTGGGAATAATAGTAGGACATAAAACTGGATTTCGGGATCAGGCTGTAGTTTTTTTCCTTCTTTTTCTTTTTGTACCATTTTGTCTGAGGGAAAAAAGACAATGTTAATTTATCAAACCAAGCACAATAAGCATTCAAATCAGAAAAGAGCTCCGTTTATTCAGTCAAGATGTTATCATGTAATCTAGTGTGTTCTGGCAAAATGTTACTAAATGAAGTGATTGTACATTTCCAACCACTGAGCTGCAATAGTATTCCAACTACGAAAAAAAATCACAGCAATGGGAACAGTTCTGCTGACAAGAGTCTTGGCATATGACAAGAATCCATATGTGCAAAAAAGGGACATCACTTGATAGCTGGATATGTTTTTCAGACAGAACAGCATAGACAGCACTTGGCATGAGTGCACTGTGTACTAGGACTGCAACTAATGACTATTTTGACAGTCAAATAATCTTTTGATTATTGAAACAAGTAGCTGACTGTCCGGGTTGTGAATTGTGGAATTATTCAAAGGCTCTTATTTAGCTGTTTGTAATATTATCTTTTTTAGGCTTGCTACCCTCACGCTTGGCCATTCCCCTGCGTCTTTTTTCCTGATGCTACTGGCTTTTTTTTTTTAGTGCTAAAACTCCTACAGTAAGATCACCACCTAAACAATGATTAAATTAGCTGCCAACTAATTTGCTAATCGAATTTACTAGAAAATTATTCGTTGCATGCCTACTGTATAATGGTAACTATCATCTTCAGTCCTAGAGCAGTTTGGACCATGTCCAGGCCTGGTGTCTAAGCCTAGCCAGCAGAAGGAATCCATTTCTGTCTTTAGAGCCACAGGCCCATCATAGACACATCAGTCCACAGGTCCTGTCGTTCAACTTTTTGTTCAGCTGTCAAGTCTTTTCTTCTTCTATAGCTCCAGAGTCTCTGACCAAAATCTGCTTACATCTGTTCAGAATTTTATCTGAACCTCACACTCTTTTCTAGAATAAACACATGACAAACACATGACAAAAGAGTGAGTATAGTGCTGCACACAGACAATGAGAAAAATGTACATTCAATTAATGAGAATTCTGTGGCAAAAAAAAAAAAAAAAAACACAGCTTTACTTCTAACTGTTGCAAAATGCTGACACCTTCCCAATACGTTAAATACTCCTTGCTTAATAATAAAACTTCACCCTGGCAATGGAAAATAACAGCACATTTTAAAATCATTTTTTACTTTCATTTTTGCATTAGAAAACCAATTGATAACATATGGATAATATATAGGTACTGGATATTTGTCTTGAGATGACACTACTATCAGGACTTTGCTGTTTTAGATAAACAGTAATGTGGTATATCAATGATGTGGCACAAAATCAATTACCACCATGTGTAAGTTGTTTATGGTAAATACTGCACTAATGAAAGAAAGAACAGATAGATGTTTCAATAGATAAATAAAGTAAGATGCTGTCTACTGAGAAATGATAGATCACACAAGGTTGGCCTGACCTTTAGTAAATTGGCCAATAAATATATGATTCTATTGATCTGCTTTTTGTTTGTGTTGGTCCACCTTCATTTGGCAGCTAAATACAAGGGGCATTCAAGTCAAACTGGGACTTTAAGGCAAAAAAAGGTAGAAATTTACAGAAGACAAAACATTTAAAACATTTGAATCGTGCAAACTTTTTCAAGAAGTCCATATGTCCGTGAATTAAGATTCGGGCTGAGGTGGCTCGGAGCCCACTGCAGTCATTCCTGTTCAGCGAGTGGAACACCTGATCCTTGAAAAACGAGAGATAAGTTGTTGCAAACTTTTACTGGTTTGGAGACCTCGCTCCAAACCATTTCCATATGTGTTGGGCCATTAAAGGAGTTCCTGAGAGGCCAACATTTGATACATGAAGTAAGATCATGGCCCTGGTTCTACCTTGATGATATCCAAGCCCTAGTGAAATGTTGAAATAAGTGCAGTAGTGTAGCAGGGGATTATATGGTCCTGGATTGACTTGAACACCCCTCTTAATTATTAAGCCTGACTTATTAATTCATCTTATTCATTCGTAAATGGTCCCGGGGGGGTTCTGGACTAGAGACTTTGGGTGTGAGGCGGGGTACACCTTGGATGGGGTGTCAATATATCACAGGGCACACACAGGCGATTTGGGAACGCCAGTTCCTCTAATCTGCATATCTTTGGGCTGTGAGAGAAAACCAGAGTATCCGGAAGAAACCCACCGCGCACGGGGAGGAACATGTAAACTCCATACACACAGAACATGACT
The DNA here is from genome assembly GCA_011419295.1 of Clarias macrocephalus. Taxonomy (NCBI): domain Eukaryota; kingdom Metazoa; phylum Chordata; class Actinopteri; order Siluriformes; family Clariidae; genus Clarias; species Clarias macrocephalus. The sequence goes on along the minus strand of JAAGKR010001014.1, from coordinate 113,539 downwards.
TATTCAATATGATTAGATTCATTTTGTTTTTCTTGGACTACAAACTTTCACTCTGAATAAACCCAAACAAATGTCTACGCTCACTGGGGCATAACTTTGTTTTAAACGTATATCATTTAGATTTGTACTGTACAACAATGGAAAACTGTACCCGTACATCAAATGGTAATGGTGTGAGAAAAATGAATAGTATAATCCATTGCGACGCAAGATTGCTCCATGTAAGAAAAGTTGAATTGGTGTTCTTTTAGCTCATTTACATCCGAAAGAAAACAAAAATGCTGCACAAGGACCCTTTAACATGAACGCTTTGGAAGAACATCAGTCACATTTGCACTGCAGCTTGTCAGCACCCTGTCACTACAGGGAATGAAAATGAGATGTTAAACATGCCACAGTAAGACAAATAATGGTAATAATCAAAGCACCGGGGTGGCTGGAGGGGGCCTGAGTGAGGATCGAAGCCCCTACAACCTCGCTAAGTCTCTATGAGGCACATGAGACATATGAGACAGGCGAACACTTTGCGCATTGCCGGCACAAGCACAATATGCAATGCACATCATTAGAAATAATATGACTATAAATATGTATATGCATATAAAAAGAGTGAAAGACTTACACTGAATGGTGGAGTAATTGTCCATTGGACTATTGTGTTTTATTCCGTTCGTAATCCAGGTGTTGAGAGGAGAAGAGCAGGAGGATCACGGAGCATCACAGCAGCACATCTCTCTCTCTCTCTCTCTCTCTCTCTCTTTAACACAGCAACACTCTGCACATCATCCGCATGCGCATCTTACTCTCAGGGTTCAAACCAAGCCGTTTCCTTTCATCTGTTACAAAATTGCGAGTTCATGTCCGAGTGATGAACCGCAGCGCTTTTCCTTTTCACGCAGCAAATACACTATTCTGAAATAAAAAACATTTTAGCATTATAAATATAATAATAATAATAATAATAGTAGTAGTATTAATGACACAAGCGATTCATTCTGATATCTTCCTCCTGTTTAGCCATATTCAGCTATTTATATCCAGCCACACTATCCAGTGCGAACGAAGCGGTGAAGTCCTCTCTTCTCCACCTTCTTCACCGTTGGGATGACGGGAGGAGGAGGAGGAGGAGGAGAGCGGACCAGTGTGTGTGTGTGTGTGTGTGTGTTTGCGCGCGCGCTTGTATGTAGTGTGCCGAGAAAAGCCGACGCTGGCCAAAATAGGCGCTTTACGCCGTAATGCGCATGCACGCTCGGTTGCGCGCGCACCCGAGGACTAGCGCGTAAAGTTGCACCTGGAGACAAAACCTAGCCGGAGGTCTAGCAGTGTGCTAACGTTCTGACAAACTTATACACCTGAATTCACCTACTGTATGTGTCATTAAATAATAATAATAATTATTATTATTATTAAAGAACGCAAAATAAACGTTTAACAAAGCAAAGCAAATTTAAAAGAAAATACAAAAAAATTCTAACTCACCAACAGAGCATTTCATTGTTAACGTTATTATTTTTTTTTTTTTGTTTTTATTTGAAAGTATTTGGCCAAACCTGCAATGACAATGACATATTCGAATGCATATACTCCAATATGGAGTTGGTCCCCCTTTTGCAGCTATAACAGCTTCCGCTCTTCTTGGAAGTCTGTCCAGAAGATTTTTGGAGTGTTTCTGTGGGAATTTGTGTCCAATTATTCTGTAGCGCATTTATTAGGTCAGGCAGTGATGTTGGATGAGAAGGTCTGGCTCGCAATCTCTGTTCCAGTTCATCCCAAAGGTGCTCGATGGAGTTGAGGTCAGGGCTCTTTGTGGGCCAGTCAAGTTCTCCTACATCAAGCTCATCAAACCATGTCTTTATAGTCCATGCTTTGTTCACTGGTACACAGTCATGTTGGTATAGAAAAGGGCCTTCCCTAAACTGTTGCCACAAAGTTGGAATCATAGCATTGTCCAAGATGTCTTGGTATATGTGGTTGTTGGCATTAAGGCGCTCCATTAGGGATAAGAGGCCTGATTGAAACACCTGAATTCAATAATTAACAAGTGTACTTGGTATGAACGTATTCACAAGATGTAACATCAAGTTATTTCATATCTATATACACTGATCAGCCATAACATTATATTATAATGTTTTACTTAATTTTTGTCACAATAGCTCTTCTATTGGTTCAGACTACAAGGGCCAACCTTCACTCACCATGTGCCATGTGCCACCTATGACACTGTTGCCAGTTCACCTGTTTGGTGAAACTTATATATATAAAGAAATGAAATGACAAAACCCAGAACCACACATTATATTTTTATTAAGGGTTCAATTCCCGGTCTGTGTGCATGGAGTTTGCATGTTCTTCCCTTGCTTGGCGAGTTTTCTCTGGTTTCCTCCCACAGTCCAAACACTGTACATGCAGATTAGGCTAACTGGCGTTTCCAATTGTGTGTGCATGTGGTGCGATAGATTGGCAGGATAAGTCAAATAGAAGATGAACTTGATGTTATAGAGTTACCCTTTGTGCATTCATACAAAATAAATTTGTGGAATGTGTTGCTCACGATACCTATAATAATTAAAATGTCAAAACGTTAATATTTCCAAGACAATATGCATTGTATGAACACTATTAAAATGACTGAAGTAATCAAGTAAATATAGTTTACGTTAGTGTTTATTGTATTTATTCCCTCCAGTGTGCACTGTGAATAGTAATTCACATTCTGTGTATAAATTCACATTTATACCATGGATTTTCCTTTAAAACCAAGGGAGAGGCAGAGGAAAATCCTGCAGTAGAGGAAGAACGGTTGCTGAGGTTACTGCATCAGCATCACTACATTTTCCAGATGGTTACTAAATGAAGCTTAATGTAAGATGTAAACAAGACAAAACACTCAGCAAAAATAAAACATAACAAAAGCTTAGTACATTTATTCTACATAATCAGGTTCAGACAATGATTTCACAAAGGAAGCAGTTTTTCAGCACCCTTCCCCATAAACAACATATATATAGTTGGGTCCAAAAGAAAAAAGAAAAAAGTATCTTCTGTCACATTTGTTTACACAAGTTGCCCCACAAGTCATGCAACCAATTACAGATTCATATGCAGTGTTTTATACTGAGAAATAGGCAATTAGTTTTACAACACCTAACTGGAAAGCCAGACAGCGGGAGGACTGTAACACATAATAAACATGAACATACATAATTGCTTAAAAAGGCAAACTTGTCACGTTTCATTATATTTGCTCTTTGAGAAATGTTAAAACTACTAAAACAAACAATTTCCAGAGTTAAGGGTTTGATTCCCGCCTCAGGTCTGTGTGCATGGAGCAAATTTCCCCCTGTGCTTGGTGGGTTTTCTACCACGATACAAAGGCATGCAGATTAACCTAATTGTCATTCCCAAATTCCTCATATTTGTAGGTGTATGTATGTACTGTCCAGGGTGTACCCTGACTCATGCCCGGGGGGTCCTGTGATATGAATGAATAATTTATCATTACTGAATATTAAGATGAACTTTTCTTAAATTTTCTCATGTTAAAGAAAATCATGTTGGTAGTACATAATTTAGTTGAGTTCATCTCTCAATAATTGTGGCATTGAACAATTGAATAAGATTTTTTTTACAGTCATGCTATCTGGTATCACGCAGATGAGGATGGTCCCCCCACCCCCCCAAAGATTTCACCCTCATCTTGCCATCATCGCTTCCAACTTCGGTCCTTCGGCTGCATTTTTCAATTCCTATCCAATTTTTTTTTCTTTCCGTAAAGCAGTTTTGCAACAGCAAATGTACATCCTAAATTCCGTTTGAGCACTGCCAAATTATACTGACAGTACTCAATATAAATTCTGTCTCATCGCAAAAATGACAATGTTTCAGGGGAAATTACATTTCATTTGCTTAGTGTTACTCTGGCATCTTTAAAAAAAAAATTTTTTTTTACAGCTAACACTGGAGTCTCCTTCTATAAATACAACACAACATAAATGTCTAATTACACAAAGCTTTGCCATATCAACATTTCTAGAGTTTTATTTTGTATGTTATTTGTAACCTATAACATAACCCCAGGAAACACTTGACTACAAGTACTCTGCCAGATTATTTTATGTAAGCCATTTGTGATGTAAATTAGGAATATTTATGAATATGTCTCACAAAACCCCTAAGAAATCCTGTCAGGTAAGCTTTTGTTAATAAACTGAGTACTGTTATCAGTGACGATTGAACATATGAACATAAATTTAATATAAAATAATCTCAATAGTATGTTTAAAATAGCTTAGATTAGCCTGAAGTTAGCATTTACTGAAGAAACTAAAAATATTCATGACTATTATTTGAAAATGCTTTTAGAAATCCTGTCAAAGAGCTTATGTTAGCTACTGTTAAATTGCTATGTTAGCTATGTTATGTTAGCTACTGTTAAATTGCTATGTTAGCTATGATATGTTAGCTACTGTTAGCCAGTAGGGAGCATTGACCGCAGAAACTATAAATATTTATGACTATAATTTGAAAATCCTTTCAGAAATCCTGTCAAAGAGCTTATGTTAGCTACTGTTAAATTGCTACAGTATGTTAACTATGTTATGTTAGCTACTGTTAGCTAGTACTTAGCATTGACCACAGGAACTATAAATATAAATATGATTATAATTTTAAAATCCTTTTAGAAATCATGTCGAAGAGCACATGTTAGTGCCTGTTAAATTGTTATGTTAGCTATGTTATGTTAGCTACTGTTAGCCTGTAGTTGGCATTGACCTCAGAAACTATAAATATTCATGACTATAATTAAAAAATCCTTTTAGAAATCATGTCGAAGAGCTTATGTTAGCGCCTGTTAAATTGTTATGTTAACTATGTTATGTTAGCTATGTTAGCTATTTTCTTACCCTATACATGGTCACGGGAAGCGTCAAGCGTATCCCAGGAAAATTCAGGCACAAAATGGGATACCAGTAAAGATCATCTGCCATATTTTTGCAGATTAAGGGGGGTAAAGGCAAAATGCATAAAAAAAATGCTCTGCATAACTCTTGGAAAGTTCTAAAGTTAAAAACAAAAATTACACGAACCTAATTTAGATAGTTTTAGCTTCCCCTTGAGTTTTTTACTCAAAGCCGGCAAGCCAATATACAGCATGATTCTTCGGAGAAATGCCTACAGAGCTCCTAAAGAGATTACATGGTCCAATGAGTCCAGCAATACACTTTGTGGTGTGGAGTGGTAAAGTAGAACATTGTACAGGAAATAGGATTCTTCATAGAATTTCTGAAAGCAGAAGCCATTCCTTTATCACCATCCATTATTTGTGTAAAATGACCGAAATGAGAAACCATGAGAAGCATTTCAGCATCTGCATTTCTTACTTGCATATGCTTGTTGTACACGTAGTACACTCTGTCTGTCCATCTATCCATGATTCTCAATAAGATAATAAGTAGAAAATGAGTGGTTAAATGTTTGTAAGATTTAGATGAGATTATTATTGTAACCAGCAGATAAACAGAGTAGATTTTGGAATAGATTTAAACAAGCAGATGTGGATTTAGGTATATAGTAGGTGACACGAGTAGCCGGCCAAGGTGGCACAGCGCACCCGCACGAAAAAGAAAAATCTGAATGGTGGTGACATTTGTGCGAGTGGTTTCCTATCACTCATTTGCACATCAATGATATCATGTCACTGTGTGGGGCAATTATCCTTGTTACAGTGTTCACTGCGATTCTCACTTGTGAGCCAGACAAGTCAGGCTACCGCTTGGGAAGGTCTCTCACACAGAAGTACATAATGTGGTGTGGGGTATGGAGGCTTGATGGGTGTCACCTCAGGACCCCTGGATGGAAGCCTGACCGTCTGGGGGGGGCATCTTAGTGTTGCCTCTTACTTGACAGAGTTGAGGAGATATGAAATCAAAAAATAGATTATAAAGTTCAGGTGTCCAGTTTAGAATAAGAAGAAAGGAAAAAAACATATGCATTTATGTTATCTTTTTATGAGTTTAATATTGTACATATAATGAAATGGTGGCACAGTGGCTTAGTGGTTAGCAGTGTCCTTGCATCTCCAGGTCCTGGGTTCGATTCCTGTGTCAGGTCTGCGTGCATGGAGTTTGCAAGTCCTATCACGGTCGTACAAGATGGGAATAAATACAATGATCATCACTGTCCTCCATGGTCTCTTTTTGGACTACAGAGGTTCTTGGATGGATGGATGGATGGATGGATGGATGGATGGATGGATATAATGAACACCAATGATTGTTAACTTGTGCTGGCTTGCTTATCTATCTTATATAACATAGCATATAATTTCTCACAGTTGCACACATGATAATGCATGTACCCTGCAGTAACACCATTAGAACCTAACTAGGCCATTATTGATTTAGTAAACGTTCATTCAGGAGACATCATAAAGGTTTCCTGAGATTGCATTGAGGTCCTGAGCTCAGTCAAGGGAATTTCTAATGTTGTAGGCTAACTTAAAAGAGGTCTATATTATGCTCATATTGTGTATCTTTTGAGATATATTGACTCTTTGATGTGCCTATGCCTAGAAATAGTCAATGATTTATCTGTTTCTATTTATTTTTGGTGATACAACTTTCTGAATAAAACATGAATCATGCTTTATTGTGGCAGGGTGCTGAGGGGAAGTTAACCCAGTAATCCAAACAAGGTCACAGCAGGGTCAAATGTCAGAAATATTTTTTTCCTGCGAAATCTCCTTTGGCACTGACATGGTCAGTATTAAGTTGAACTTCTTGTAGTATAATTCTTATAAGTTTTAAAAACATATTTAGTGGTATTTAACGTATTTATGGTATTTAGTTTTACTGTGAAGTTTTTGCTCTCTGAAAGAGTATAAAAGTAGAATATATATATACCGTATATATCCCTGAATGTATTGTACTGTAGATCATTCGAATCTTTGTGGCATGTTATATATTTTCATATTTAGTTAGTTAAATTAATTTGATACTAAATTTAAACTTAACTGATTAATTAATTTAAAATGATGAAAAATTGTTATTTTAATTGATTTAACATAATAACTTCATTTTCAACTTCTACTCACTGAGCGCATCATTACATCCATCTTTTCACATGTAGTCCAATTAAATACAAGGACTGAGAGAAAACTAAATAAATGAAGCAAAACACAATATCTAAACAATAAGCAGTACTGAAATGAGAATTATTCCAAATCAAAGCAGAAAGGTTCGAATGGAATCACAACTCAGACAGACAGTGTGCCTTATTGATAGTTCTCTGTTCAGTTAGACAGCCACTGCAGCAACATCACTCCAATCCAAGCTATAGGTTTCAATCCCCATAAGAGCACTCAGCCAGCAGTTGTTTTATTAAAAGATCAGCATTATCTTTCCTTTCTCCAGAAAGGCCTTTTAATGCTGAGATCAGGATCTTGGCAGGTACCTGAGAAACGTGCATTACAGATGGATGTCTGTGCAGAAATTGGCAGGGAGTTCAGTTAAGTGAACTGTTCTCTAAGGGCCAATGTATTACTCCGGCCTAACTGACTTACATGACACTTCTCAGGACACACCAACACTTACTATGTGACAGTTATTAATGTCAGTAAAATAATCCTTGTAATCAGTGGCGGCTGGTGCAAAAATTTTGTGGGGGGGGTGCAAACAAAATTAAAATTAAACTTTTAATACTCGCCTGTAAATAGCCATTTATCAGGTGATTAAGCATCATTACTACTAGTATAAAATAAAGGCAATAAAGACTCACATCGCATCCAGTCTGCCAACTCCGATTGCCATAAGAAGTGCTGGAAAAGACTCGTTGAGAATGGTCCAATCACATGAGCCCAAATATTTAAAAATAATATTGATTCGCTAAGAACAAAAGTGGGCGGGTTTGGGGCGCACAGTGCTGCGCGTCAAGGATGATTTGAAAAGATCCAATTCGAGCTCAGCCTCAAGTCACATACTTTTCAAAAATTTACGTGCCTACATAGACACTCGTTTGTCCTGCGCCCCACATACACAAACACAAATGAACGTAATACAGTTTAGAGTTTTTTTATTGCAAATTAATTATATTAAGAAATACAGTGAAATATTGTGACTAAATTACTCTATTTCATTTATTAGAATAAATAATAATTATATTAAATAATTACATGTTAAAGTAGCATTCCTCTCTGCCTAACTTTAGAGAAGCGGCGGCCCTGCACCCCTTATTGACCGGCCGCTTGTAACCGACCACTGCTTGTAATTGGTAACCATTTTATGGGTTCGCAAGCACATGCCTGCCATTCAATATGTATGTATGAGTTCTAGTACTGACATTATTGTAATATGGCTACCCTGGCTATCCTGTGTTCAGCTTATGCCAGGAGATTTAGAGCACGAGACAGGGCATACCTCTTACCCTGGACAGAGTGCCAATCCATCACAGGGCACACACATACACTATGTGCACTTTGGAAACACCAATTTATCTAATCTGTACTGTATGTCCCTGGACCGTGGAAAGAAACTGGAGTACCCATAGGACACCCACCAAGTACAGTATGTGGAGAACTTGTGCAAACAGACTTGAGGCGGTAGTAGAACCCCGACCATGGAGGTGCAAGGCCATCGTGCCGCTAAAATAAATGAAAAATGACTGAATTAATCTGATACAATGGCACAAAAATGTGTCTTCTAGCAAAAATGATTGGCAATCGATTGGTAATTGGTAACTGATTGGCTTACAGTATAGTCTTCTCCCAATGTATACCATCTACTTTCCAAGCAAGATAATTCATTTGCAGCTTCTAAGTTTACTTTGGAATTCTTTACCAGGCTCTATACGCAACAAAACAGCAGAAAACCAGTGGAGTGAAAATGCTGGGGAGGAACAACAGTTCATTCTAATTCGAATACATTGTAAAAAAAAAAAACCTTAAGATGACCTTGAAAAATATTTCTGATCTGACTGATCTTTTCTCGCAGTTACAATATCAATGGAATTCCAATATAAAAGGCCTGACTCTCACCAGAACCTTGTGTGTTATAAAGGGTTACAAAGATGTACAAAGTAAAAGTGCTCGAGAGTTTAAGAAACAACACGCATACATACTGTACTTGATATAACTACAGCTTGTTTATACAAACATTTTAATACAATTTCACCTTCAATCTGTAATAATTTTAGTAATAATTTCCCCAGTTTCCATAATCTATTGTCAAGGGCTAGACAGAAATCAGATTAAACAATAAAGAAATCTGTTGCAAAAATTTCTATTATGAGAGCATTGATTTAGTTGTGGCAGATGTACATTACTGCGGGAATGTTTGGAAACTTTAACAACACTATTATGTTTAACTAGATTCAATTATAATTACATTGAATCCTTAGAAATATGCTATTTATATTTTTTCCACATATTTTTTTTTTACATCCATTGAATTTAGTTCTGAACTAGTTTTAATATGAATCCAGAAACCAATTTAAGTGTTAAAGATTTGTAATTTATTTAAATGGCTAAATTATTCTCTAGACATTCATTCATTTATCAATAATCCCTTTATCATGATATGGGTAAAAATGGATCTAGAGCCTATTTTTGGAACATGGGGTGAAAATCGGAAATGGCCTCTTGCAGGTCATCATACACACACACATTCACACTTTTTTTTTTTTACACTGTTGGGGTAGTTTAGCGTATTATCAGCATGTTTCTGAGAAGTGGGAGGGTCCAGGATTCTCCATGTTTACACTGGGAGAAAATATGAAAGTCCACAATAGCAGTAAACTGAACTCCACTCGCTCCTTTCTATTTTCATGCAAAACCCAGGAGTCTACATTACTGATTTTTTTTTTCCCATCCGAAAACTGGTCTGTCATGTAATATGTCGCTTTCTTTACAGGCATGCAAATATTCCTCTGTAATGTTATTTATTCATTAATTGTAGTGTATCTTTGTAGGGAATGGTCTTGTACATAATAATGCAAACATAATAAACGTACTGTATATAACAAAATTTGTATAATATGGCGTCTAAGACTTTTACACAGTACTGTATGAAAGGTTGAGAATATACAGTATATAGATAATTTAGCACTAAATGTAGATAATATTTATATATAACTTACTAAAGCAAACTATTAATATATCAAATGTATTTTATATTTTGAAAAGGTGTGCTGTTATGGAAAAACTGGCGTGTAAATTGGTGTGATGTGGTCTGGAACAGTGAAACTGATTAACATCTGGAGTTGATTATTTCAGCGTTTTACTCCTATACAACAGCAAGCAAGCTGTCAGCGATGTTAATTCTAAAGCAACACATCATATGCAGTATTTTTTTAAAACATTTATATATAAATTTCATGTTATGAAAGTCAAACAAGACAACCAAGTTCCTGTTATCACTTATCACATAGAATCCATCATCGCTTGTCCTCTCACTGGCTTTTATTTTTCTCATTGAACTCTTGAATACGGATTGTCTTTTTATGCAAGCATTTTGCCTGTTACTGCAGAAATAACAAAAACACAATTCATCTATTTAATGAAACCTGTGGTTTACCTTGCAGCCAGTACTACTGTCAGAGCTTCTGTTATATAAAATTAACCAACACTTCCTGGTTAATCAGTTTTGAGGATTCAATAGTACTATGGTATAGAATGTTATAGCCAAGCTATACTGCTGTGCTGTGCAATAGCTTGCTGAAAATTATAACAACATTCTTGTTTAAATATAAGACTGTCCACATTTAATATTATCAATATCTATATTAAAAATTTTTAAACTCTAATTATTCTAATAATAATATCATATGACTAAGTTTTACCCTAATGGCTTCCCATAATCACAGCGCGGTTACCCGGTTGTGTGTGATGATGGCACTTTGACGTGGATAATAAGATGACTGAGGAAACATAACCAGGCTGAAAAAGGCTGTAAGGGAGTTGGCCGCAGCGACATTTAGTGCATTTACTGGAGACCACTAGACATCACTAAGTAACCGTACTACATACTACATACTACAACTACCTCGGTTCAAAAGCACATCTAATCAATGACAAATGGCAACTGCACTCATTCACTCAGGGCGTGTTAAAAAAAGAAGAAACACCTTTTGCTGATGCATGCACTAGCCATCTCCAAAAAAGACATAACACACATGGTCCCCACTATAGGAGCAGGCAGCGCTCACAATATAATTGCTTGAGTCTACCATTCGAGAGATTTAAATTTAACGTTTGTTAAATGTTAATGTTTAAGATTTTATAAAACTGCTAAATCTGGCTCCTCTAACCAGTTTGCCATGCATTTCTTTTTTCCAACAATGCACATTTATGAATTTTAAACATGTGATTCAGTACAGTTTTTGACTGGGATTAACTAGATTCATTTGTTTCATCGATTGACAGCACTATTTCAATACATTAGATTCGATACTTTGATTAGAAAGTTACATTAGATGTTCGTGAGTGAAAAGCAAGAACTTGCTCGATTAGGCTGGTCTTGTCTTCCAGTTATTATTATTATAACTACGGCTACTACTATTTTTCAAATTTAGAATGACGAATTTGCCTGAGTGTTACCCTTGTATACCCTTGTGTGTGTTTTTTTTTATTTTTTATATGCCTTGGTATATATTTATACCAAGCCTAAGGATTTACCAGGCAATTCAATAACTGCACACACAGCAACCAGCAACCACTTTTCATTGATCCTGCCTCATGAATCTCTGTTCAAGGTATTATTAGAAAGACTCCTAACAAGGGAGCTGAATATAATTAATCCCAACATGACTATTAACTCAGCACTTCTTTTTCAAGCTTTGCAAAAGTTCTCTCATGTTGAACCACTTAGACCTGATTAAGTGAGTCAAAAATGTCATGAAAGCTTACACATTCACTAATTCGTTTGTTAATATTTTAAGACCATACAAAGATTTTTTTTTTGTTTGTTTTTTCATTGCTGTGATCACTCTGTAGGGACCAATCAAATGCACCAAATCTGCTGGGTGTCGCTTGGGCATGTGGGGATATTTCCAAGTGTAATAAGTATACTGTACATTCGGTTAAAGTTTCCAGTCACAAGAAGTTTACGTTTTGCAAATGAGATTAACGGTTGTAAACTTTTTTTTTTTTTTTTTAACACCTCCTATATATGAAATTAGGATTCTTATAATATAGAAGGCCGCCAAGACTGTCATTCTCAGAAGTAGAAGGATAAAAGAAAAAGTACATTTCCCACACTGTAAGCAAATATATAAACATGCTGAAAGAAAGAACGTATCCATGGTATATAATCCACCTAATTCCACCTAAGAATTCATCCAAGTAGACATCCGAACGGTATGAACACAATATTCATATCCATGTTCATATCTTTCCTTTTGGCTCTCTGTTACCATGGTAACCCCATTCTCTGAGGCTGACAGCACCAGCGTTAAAGTACACTACAGAGGAAAGGGACAGCAGGACATAATGCTTGTCCCATAGCCTTCAGGTCAGATAAATGATGATCAAGAAAGAAAGAAAAAAAAAAAAAAACACAGCATTTACCGGATACAAGTTCAACTTTACACCAATGTTGTGTGTGTGAAAATGCATTGAACTTCAAAGTGCTTACGGCTCCCACAAAGAAAAAGATCAAGAAGACTCGGCTTTACCATGAATGCCTCCCCAAACAAGCTCTGTAATAAAGAGTAATAGGCATACAGGGACAATTGTGGTAAACTGCTGGTTGTCACAGAGGGCAAAGAGAGGATCGAGCTATACCTCATAGATCTTCCAGGTTAGACCTGTCCACTTCGAGTAGAATATCATGTAGCGGATATCCTGGGATCATCGTCTCTTTCAAAAGATTAATGGCTGCCTTCTTTCTCTGTTCCTTTTTTTAGATAACTGGGAGATGTCTGCCTTGTCTGGAGAGCTGAATATTACCTGGTAAACCCTTAGAGAAAAGTGTTTTAGGTTCAAGCATTTTATTTTGGAGAATTTTTAAAGATTTTTGTTAGAAGACACTCATTTGATCTAAAATGGATCACAAGATTTTGTGGACTTGTGGTCCATGCAAGCTCAAGTGCACACTATCATTAAAGCAAAAAGAGGACATAGAGGCCAATACTCATGCAAATATTTCACAGATTCTCATTTTTACCCTTAAAAAAAAAAACAGTATAATTTGCGATCAAATTTGGAATTAAATTAGAACCAAATGCTCAGTTAAAGCCTTTTTACTACAGCTTGCATATCTTTGGAACCCACTGTATATACAGTATAGCATGCTACAGTGTAAGTACTGTATCCTAATCACCAGTTCTCAGATTTTCCTTTAATTTGACTGGCCGAAATTTTGCTACAGGTCCCTTTTTCCCTTAGGACATTATAAAGCGTCATTCAAAAACTTCTGGCCCCTAGTGGTCACTCAGCTGTTTGGGTGATGAGAGCAGCTTGAGTGATGTTTGCGGTGATGATTAGTTTATTTGAGTAATCCCATTTCTAATCTTCTTGCGCTATGGTTTGATCAACAGTTAAGATCTAATTACTGTAGGTAGACATTTTAATATGTTGATGTGCTGCAAAACTTCACCTTGAAGCACCCCAGAGCTGATTTATATCCGTTCTCTGTGTGTGATTTATAAACACAGACTGGAGACAGTTCGGGGTCCTCAGGCTATATTACAAGGTTTTTGAACAAATGCTATATCAGATCGGTACGATTAACTTTAACGCTTTGTTAGATTACTTCGCCTTCTCTAATAATGCAGAATTAGATTATTTGTACGTTTTAGTAAACAATGGACACGCATTGGCTGACATGGAAATGGAAGCATTTCCATTGGAAGCAATCACATTTGTGATTGTCGGTATAGTTGGACAATCCAAAGCAACCACTTCTTAAGCTTACTTATAGAGCAAAGATCATTATGCCATGTTGACAATGAGAGAGCATAAATAGCCAATGAAGAATTCTAACTTCCTGCTGCTCACAACTGTTTTTCCTCTTCACCAGCTGGATGTATGTAATGTAAAGCTGTATGTCGATGGCATTCGATCATTTTTTGAATCTTGCTTCTTAAGTGCAAAAATTATTATTCTTTATCAAAACATTCAATTTGAAAGCTGCTACACAACCTTATTTTAGCAGCTTTAAACTTCCACGTTTTGAGTAATGTTCCACAGTGATGTTCCACAATATTTGAAATTTTTTCGTGTGCAACATTACACAACACTTCTCTCCTTGACCTCAGCCACTACTGTATCTCCTGATTGACTCAGTACAACTCCACACATATATTACTGCAATTACTGTAAATTGCATACTTTAATTTATCCGTTCATTTGTAGATTAATAACTTGCCATTGGTATTTACAGTAATAGTATTAATGAATGCAATATGTATTTTTACCTATAGTTTTAGTATAGGATGTAAAATAGTGCATTTTTGTTCAGAATACATGCTAAAACATCATTAACAAACAGCATGATAAAACTGTGTATATTTGCACACTAACACTCATAAGTAGTGTGTCAAAAAAGGCATCATCATTCCTTAAAGATTATTTGCATCATAGTTGCATACTGTAGTGGCTCATTCCAAGGAAGATCCAGGTCGTAATCGTACATAAAATCCAGCTTGTTATTAATTGTACAGATGTTACTCACATCTGTTCAGCTTTTACAGTATGTTATAGTAGAATAAGTTTAAGACTTTAAAGCTGTCAGTCATTCAAATTCAAGATTCAAATATCAATTGACTCATTTGCCATGTTAATGAAGGTGAAAATAAGACTGCACAGACATACAGGTATATTCTGTTCCCAAAGTGTCCTTGTGCAAAATGTGCAAAAGTTGGCAGGACTACAGCGCTACACTTTGTGCATTCCACAGACCTGGCTTATTAAGTTTATTATGGGAGAAAACAAATTTTAATTAGGAGAAAATTAAATACATTTATTGTCTCATTACATCTCTTGGCTTAGTAAGACACTCTAAGGTAGATTTGTTAATCATTTGTCCATGTGCCAGAGCAGTTCTCGCTGGCGCAGCAACGCTTTAGTCTCTGAGGTGTTTGGAAAAAGTCACAGTCTCCCTGATCTTTTGGCGTTCGTTTAATGATCAGATGTGAGCCGTTGCTTTCAGATAGCAGCGCCTCTTGGAAAGCAAGTGTGTATGCTAAATGAAATATCCACTCTGATTAGTTCAGCTTCGAAGAAGCAGCAGATAACACATAAGGTCAACCTTGTATAAAATTACACAGCTTCAGAAAGTGCTGTCTAGTGTCACTAATGAATAACTCATTCGGCTTACAAAAAAACGCAACAGGATGTTCATTCTCAACAAGATGGTCATTTATTATTATTTTTTTAAATGAATGTTGGGAACTGGTTCCCGTGGTCCTAGACCTGACCATCTGAAGCAGATCGTAGAGTAACACTGCCTCCAGAGACTTGTACTGTACAGGGCTTCCTTTCTTTCCCTGACACTCTGGAATACGGGAAACCTGGTCTCATCAGACCACATGACCTTTTTCCATAGCTCAATCCATTGCAATCTGTTACGCTCTCTAGCAAACTGAAGCCATGTTTTACATAAATCCAAATAGGAATTTAGTTTTATGGCCACACAGCTGTTTAGTCCCAATCCTGTGAGTTCTTCTTCCACTATGTGTGTGTGTGTAAATGCCTTTACTTTCATAATTAAACACATCTATGATTTTTATTGCCTTTTTTTTTTTTTTTGTAATGCAGCTTCTCCATTCTGCGACACGATGGTGTAGTGGTTAGCACTGTTGCTTTTCACCTCCAGGGTCCAGGTTCGATTCCCGTCTCTGTGTGCATGGAGTTTGCATGTTCTCCCCATGCTTGGTGGGTTTCCGCCAGGTACTCTGGTTTCCTCCCACAGTAGGTTAGGTTAATTGGCATTCCCAAATTGGCCGTAGTGTGTGAATGAGTGTGTGAGTATGTGTGTGTGCCCTGTGATGGACTGGCACCCTGTGCCATGTGACCTAAGTCTCCTGGGATAGGCTCCAGGCCCCCCGTGACCCTGAATACAGGATTAAGCGGTATAGATAGCGAGTGAGAGTGAGCTTCACCATTTTGAAATCAAGCGTTTAAATGATCTCCACTCATGATTTATTTTTTCTTTGAAGTTGACGGTTCAGGACTATCCCTCCAGTATACTAGGCATGTAAGAGGCCATCAGTGGATTGTAGCATGATTTAATAAATAATTTAAGATATTGCTAAGAATTGTTTCCAAACCTTCTCAAATGCATAACAAGAGGGAAAATTACAATTTTTAAATCGTCTTTATGAAGCGAATACAGAGTCATAGGACCTTGCTTTTTATATAGAAATGTCTGCATTTCAGGAGATTTTATTTATTTATTTATTTATTTTTACCATTTTAAAGATTTAGGGTAAGGAACTGTAAGGAATTGAATGCTAGACAGAGCTTATTTATTAACCTTAGGTTTGGTATTTTAGATTCTCTCACCATGAAACAGGGAATTAAAGTCAATCATGTAATGAATAAAACATGATGAGGAAGGAAATTAATCAACACCCGGGTGATGTTTTATTCCATTTTTGTTTTTGTTTTTTTAACATCATTAACAATCCATACTTTTGTCACATTTGGTGCTATGGAATTTCCAAGAAACACGTTTTGCCATGGAACCAAAGCCTATCCCGGGCACACCAGGTGTCATCTCAGAATAATACACCCTGGATGAGAGAGTGGATCGCAGTGTACGATGCATACACACACAGTCACACGCTCAGTCACACCTCGGGGTGATTTATCTTAGCCAATGCACCCACTGGCAAGTTTCTGGAAGGTTGGTGGAAATTGAACAACCACAGGAAAACCCACGCAGACATAAGGAGATCATGCGCAGAAACATGCACAGACATTAGCTCAGGCTCGAACTCGGAGCTGTGAAGTACTGTAAGAACATTTCTCTACTGAAAAACTGCCAAGTGCAAAGTCCTCAGTCTTCTAGACTTTGCTGTGTGGAGAAAACTCTTATTTTTTCAGTTTCAAATAAAATCACTGTAACACACACCCTCTTGTGGCCTACTGCTTTATTTTATGTTTCGAATCTTACAGCCCTTTGCTTTTACGCATATTCTGGCAATTTTAGAATTCGGTTTGGCAAATTGAGCATGGAATGGATATAGTAATTATTCAAATTATCACAAGGTGTTGTGATGTTAGGCAACCAGCCATTAAGAGCGTGATAATTTGCTACCATTCGATGGTCAGATTAACAGCATTGACCAGAAGGCAGAGTTCATACAGTACATGCTGCATTGTTAAGTCTCTTCAGTGATGTGTTTTGTTCTAACAGGAGAAAAGAAAAATTGCACAAATTCCATTTTACTGGAAGGTAACATAGCGGGAGAGTGTCTTTTACACTAGAAGCCTTTGGACCTGTAAAGCCAGTTCCTCACATTTTCCTAGAAGGTCACTGGGCCAATTAAATCTAGTTTCCAAGTTAGTATTATAAAGGGCTCCAGCATAATCAAGCATAATTGAGGATGAGTAGCGGGAGTCTTATCCTTTTCATCACGCACCACATGCCAATTATCAGTATTGATTTAATATCCTTTAATACCGTTTACACGTACAACAAGACTCGCTGTTCTGTCCTGATTCATAAGGGAGAGAGTATAATATTTACAGACGTAGGTAAGACTAATCTGCATGGTTCAGTGCAGAAATGTTCAAGTCATTATGACAGCTTAGCAAAAGGCTCCTGCTGACACACAGACAGTGAGCGGGTGTCAGAGAGAAGGAGCGACTAGAAGAACCAGCGTTACACCACCTACCACGTTCTCTCTCTTCAGAGACTCCAGACTTTCTCTCCTCTTGGCTTTACCGCAGCGTAGCTATGCGCCATCTGTCGCTGTTGCCATGGCAACAAGGCCCCATTGATCTACATAAAACCACAGACGGAGATATTCTGGTCTGATCCATTAGCATGACTCAAACGGCATCTCCGTCTTGGCTAACTGGCGGACAGTCATTTCAGACATCTTTCTGACCATAATTACCATAACTCTGACCTTTAAATGGAAACCGATAATATAGTTCTTATTTCTAATCACGATAGCTTTGATTCATAGTTAGAAAAGTCATCCCGAGCCGGCTAGAGACGTGGAAACTTTCACTTATTATAAACCTCAGTGTTTTAAGAGGTAGTCTTTTCTATCCGGTTATGAATCGCTTTATTAGCCATGTCCCGATGATGTGTCAGCCATTATTAGCAGGAATACTGTAAGAATTAGCTCATCTGTTTGCCGCTAGAGGTCTAAATTATGATGTTTTGTTCAGAAAGATGTCTGACACGACTGCCGTACAGTGATGCAGTACAAGCATTCCTGAAAGAAATGTGTCTTCTGAAATATTAAGTCACTGCTGGAAATACACAACACACACACACACACACACACACACACACACACACACACACACACACACGGCTCATAAAATCTGCAGAATGTCACAGCAAGGAATTTCATTTCTTATGATACTGTTAGGGCTTTGAGAGCAAAGTGAATGTGGAGAGCTCAGAGTAGGAAAAGCTAATAAGGCCTGAGATTTCTCTGTAGATTTCTTTTTGGATCAGTGTAACAAACATGAAGAGAACTCTATAAAGAGATCTTACATCATCCTTACAACGCTCTGGTGGAATCGGGAGGGGAAAAATCGCATCAAAGCTAGAATCTGCACGATGGATGATTACAACACACCTTCTACGCTCTTGTTTCATAAATATTCTACTGTAGTTTTATCAGAAGGAATTTGCAAGGGAGTAAAAGAAAAAAAGAAAAGGAAAAAAAAAAAAGGAAAAGCAGAGCTGTTTCTTTGCGAGTAAATAATTATGCGGGCAATGTGGAGAAATCTGCAGCAGAGGAAAAAGAACGTTTAGAGAACGAGCGAGGTGAAACTAAACAGATGTGTTCAATAAGATCCAGGCATCTCTGTGCAATTCCTCCAATGATTAAAGTGACCAGTCTCCGAGCTCCGGGCATATGTCTTAGTTAGAGGTCTCTCGCTTGGGTAGATGTCGGGATGTCTGTCTGATGGGACGATCCCTCTCTAGAGATGCAGAACTATCGATGCGATTATTGATCATTTGGTGCATTATATTAATGCAAGCTAAGTAAGATATAAAGCATGATGGAGTGTGCTGTTCCAGGAATCAACAATGGCGCGGTGTGACTGCAGCTTGACAAGCAAGTGAGTCATTTGTAACACCCACAAGTGGAATATATTACAATATACAGCAGTTAGTTCTGACCAAGTAATTTCATTGGACAAGTTCCATTATTCCATGAGTGCTGATGTAGAGCATAACAGTACCGGGACGTTTAACGATATGTATCTGCTTCACAGGTGTTCTACAGTAATAATTAACCCTTTGAACAAGGGCGATACTTGGTGTGTGGAACAATGAATTTTTTTTTCCCACTTGCATTTCTGCTCTTTGGAATTCAACCCTGGAACAGTGTGTTAGCTGATATTCTGAAGCAGAACAAGTACAAGACTGTGCAGTGATAGCTCAGGGGTTAAGGCATTGGACTACGCCCCAGGACGTCTCAGGTTCAAATCCCATGACATGAAGCTGCCCCTGTTGTGCCCTTGAGCAAACCCCTCAACCTAGTGAGATCTGGATAAGGGTGTCTGCCAAATACTGAAACGACTGTCCACTAGTCATTGATAATAAATGGTGCTTGTAAACGGCTTTATATGTTGTATTAAAGCAATATTACACCTGAGATCGTGCTGTTGTACTGAATATCAGCTTAGATGTGATACCTATTGGACTTGTCCTGCGCCCTCATACCTACAACTGCAACACGGCCATGCTGATATTCAGTACAACAAAACAACCACAAGTGATATTGCTTAAATGCCAGCATGTACCAAAGGGTTTTTCATCTCTGATCAGAACAATTTGCAAATAGTAATCATTTATTCGTTATTGAATGACACATCATACTTCAAGTTTAGCGCTCATTACATTTATATTTAGGGCATTTGGCAGACGCCCTTATCCAGAGTGATTCTTATCACACATCTAAGCAGTTGAGGGTTAACAGGCCTTACTGAAGGGCCTATCAGTGGCAATTACATACAGTAGTGGTGGGGTTTGAACCTGGGACTTTCTGATCATCAGGCTAATGCAGCTTGACAAGCAAGTGAGTCATTTGTAACACCCACAAGTGGAATATATTACAATATACAGCAGTTAGTTCTGACCAAGTAATCTCATTGGACCAGTTCCATTATTCCATGAGTGCTGATATAGAGCATAACAGTACTGGGACGTTTAATGATATGTATCTGCCTCACAGGTGTTCTACAGTAATAATTAACACTTTTGAACAAGGGCGATACTCGGTGTGTGGAATAATGGATTTTTTTTCCCACATAGTGCACTTGCATTTCTGCTCTTTGGAATTCAACCTAATTCTAAAATGGAACAAGTGCAAGAGTAGTTCGGTGGTTAAGGCATTGGACTACGCCCCAGAAGGTTGCAAGTTCAAACTCCATGACCACCAACGTTACATTGTGAGTTCATCACATTACATTATGGCATTTGGCAGACGCCCTTTATCTCATTATGCATTTGAGGGTTAAGGGCACTACGTAGTGGTGGGGTTTGAACCTGGGAGCTTCTGAGCTTACACACAAGGTATCAGGCTATGTACACAGCACATGGATAGATATTTAAAGCTGTGCCAAAAGTAAGATAAAGAAAAAAAAATCGTATGTCAGATTAAATGCTAAAGATGATTGCCATTTCCTAATCGTCCAACACAACTTACAACTAATAGAATCACTGGACTAGCGATCTAACACTTGTTCAAATGCATTACTCCAAATGAACAGATAACGTGCTTTAAAAGGATACAAATACCAAACAATAGGCACATTATGTAGCTTTTTTCTAACCAGGCCCGTGTACATCCAAAGGTTTACTTTCATGTACGTAGGTGAGCTGTGAGATATGAAGGTTGTGGGTGTGAATGAGCGCTCCGACATGAAGCTTGCAGGAGAAAAGGAGTTTGTTTTCTGTGTTATGCATCCATCGTGTTCATTTGTACATGCTTAGTAGCTAACAGGTGAGGGTAAATGTGGTTTAAATGAGGCTATTTGAGAAATGTGAGCAGGTGCGAAAAACAGACTGTGATGACTTTGACACAATGCTGTGGATGTACACCATGGATTGGATGTCAGTCCATCACAGCGCACTATGCATAAACACTTTCACACGCTCATGTGAGACAGTAGCCCAAGCTCGATTGGTCCGGGAGCATCGGAGCTGTGAAGCTGCAACAGTACAATTTCCATTATTGCTCTACCAAAATGCCCTCATTTTGTTTTATTGACTTAAAGACAGACAGTGCTGGCATTTTAATTTCCCGTCTTCTGATCACTCGCCTTTATCCACCGGGCCACCACTCTCCATATATCTCCATGGGAACAAGTCTTGCTAATTGTGCATATAGAAATATCAGCATGCTATCAATAACATTGTCCAGATTGAAGAGAGGTTGATGAAAATGTGTGTGTGAGAGAGAGAGAGAGAGAGAGAGAGAGAGAGAGAGAGAGAGAGAGCCAAGGGCTCTTTTGAATTACAACAAAAATGTGACACTCAACAGTCACCATACGGATTCACACTTCCATCAATCAAGGAAATTAAGCCGGTATGAAAAGTGACTCTACTCACAAACCGCCTGTCAAAGCACACGTATTAAAATGCCACACGCGGAACAGACAGTGACGTCAAAACCAAACATTACACATCCATCCATTTTTTAGGATGACGATTCCACCAAAAGCAAGGAATGTTAGGTAATAAACCTTCCCTCCTATTTGTGAGAGGATTGTGCGAATGTCGTCCTCAGCCACCTCTCTCCTCCCCGAGGCCCGAGGAGAAGGTGTTAATGAGAACACCTGGTCCAACTGCTCCGAGCAAGACATGTTCTCAAGACCATCCATTCACTTAGGGAGATCACACTGGTCTGTTCCAGGTCCATCCATAACATTTAACACAAGAAGCAAGCAACTGTTTTCTTTCATTTTTCCTTTTTCTTTTTTTTTTTCTTCTGAGAAAGCAATGCATATCATCTCAGTCAAATTGAACGCACCACCATGGCAAACATTAGTCATGCTCTAAATTGTCTCCGGTCCTGTTGTTTGACACCTGAGGCAAAATGTGAAAAGAACCAAAAAGCAGAGACTCTAAATTTACCATTTCAGACAGCTGCACTGCCAGATATCAAGAAATGGCATTTAAGAAGCTTTGTCACATAAAAAGCAATCACAGGTTTGGATAAATGTTGCAATGGACAGATATCTGGTGCAAACCTCATCCTTCAGTAAATATCTTCATATTATAACTGGTGGAAACCCGTTTCCTCGTGATACAGGTCAGAGGTTAAAGAGCTGCTCATACATTCAACCCTTTATCAACTGAGCATAGTTATGGATTTAGACCACCGGGTTGCAAAATGGCACAATTATGGACACAGCGCAGGAACGTCCTATCCTATAGATCGAAATAGGATGAAATGAGTCAGGTCAATAAGGCAATTTCTTTTTACATGAAATATGATGTTTCTGAAACAGGACTCATCCTGTTGCCTGCAGAAAACTATACCGGATGGGCCACAGCAATAATCGCTCTACTCACCGTATGAGAGATGGGATGCCCTTTAGAGTTTTCTGAAGCCTGCACTCAGAGTTTGAGCCCAGGCAGATCCAGACAAGGCCTCTGCAGAGTAATACTTATAGGTAAGTACGGCCGTCCAGCTCCTTTTATGTGTATTCACTCTTGTTGACCTGCCACATCTTCAGCCTCCTATCCAAATCCACTAAGCTCTGATTAGATGTCCAGTTAGATCATCCATGCCTCCAGTTTCAGTCCTGACATGATGACAAGCAGATGCTGCCTCTGGAAGCCGCGTGAGCCTGTAAAATTAAGATTTAAACAGCAGGTTAGTCTCCCTGTTACTTGGCAGTATCTCGCAAAAAGGACAGTCAAAATCAATTAGGCATGGTGTCCTTATCCATGCAACCAGAAGTAGGAGGAAACGTAGTACATTTACTACATGTACAGTACTGTGCAAAAGTCTTAGGCGCCCTATTATCAGTGGTTTATTATGTCTGCATTATTATGTACAAGACCATTCCCTACAAAGATACACTACAATTAATGAATAAATAACATTACAGAAGAATATTTGCATGCCTGTAAAGAAAGCGACATATTACATGACAGACCAGTTTTCAGATGGGGAAAAAATTTATCAGTAATGTCGACTCCTGGGTTTTGCATGAAAATATAAAGGAACGAGTGTGACGAAGTTACCAAAAGAACTCATATTCTCCAGCATGCTCAGTAAAACCTAACAGCTGTTTTACTTAGAATGCTGCACACATCTGTATCGAACACTACAGCTTATGTTCAAGCAAAGAGTTTCCACACCAAATATTGAGCGTTTATTGTTTATGTTATTACTTAGTGCTTTTTATAGAAGTTTCTTTTAATGTAAAAATGTTTTCAAAAGCATCATTGCATATGGCTAGTGTTTGGATGTTCCCAAGACTTTTGCACAGTACTGTAAATAAAACAGCTGTTAGGTTTTACTGAGCATGCTGGAGAATATGAGTTCTTTTGTTATCTTCGTCACACTCGCTCCTTTCTATTTTCTTGCAAAAACCCAGGAGTCGACATTATCGATTTTTTATTTTTCCATCTGAAAACTGGTCTGTCTATGTGTATGTAATATGTCACTTTCTTTACAGGCATGCAAATATTCTTCTGTAATGTTATTTAGTCATTAATTGTAGTGTACCTTTGTAGGAAATGGTCTTGTACATAATAATGCAGACATAATAAACTTATATAACAAAAATTTGTACTACAGACAATATGGCGCATAAGACCTTTGCACAGTCTTGTATGTTACTGTACATATGTACATGTTTCACGTCTGTACTTTATTTGAGTAGTTTTTTTTTTAGAGGATACTTTTTACTTTTACTCCGCTCAAAGGTACAGCAAATAGCTGTACTTTTACTTAACCACATTTCTGCATGGCATCAAGTTACTTTTGTAATGTATTTGAAGCAGGACTTTTGCTTCCTGGAGATTATTATGAAGGATTGCATGACTTGTCCTTCTTTCGAGATACGCCTAATAACATAACAGTTGCAGACAGCAGTCTGGTTGCAGACAACACGGAAAACAGCACATTTAGAGATAGACGGAGAGCGAGAGAGAGATTTTTTTTACTAGATTTTTAAGAAAGGCTACTGTGACTTAATACGATCAAGTAATGCTTAAGGAAGGACAAGACACTAAATACTAAAGGACAAGATTTGTCTACTTTTTCCACCTCCCACCTACAACACCTTTATGTACTGTACTCGCCACTGCAAAACCAAAATGGCCTGGTAATAATATAAAACATATATTTTGTTTATTATACAAGTATTTGTTGGAGTCGAGCAAAGACGTTAATTAGAAATGAATTTCACAGAGTAAAAATGATGAAAAGTAAAAAATATGACAACTGTTTTCTGAAGGTGTACTGAACTATTTAATGAAATGGCAAGTACTGAACAATAAAGTGTCAGAAGTACCATGATATAGTTGATGCTATAATACATAACTGGTAACAGGTTCAAGAAATCATAGAGTGCTGTGGTACAGTATAATGCAACATTAAATCGACAGGGTATCATGTTGCACGTAAAAATACTTTAGGGGTAAGAACGTGAACAATGGGTTCAGGGTATTTTCAGTTAGCATTTTCATTCTGCGTTTCTTGATAAGGATACATTTGTTGTGCTGCATTTATAGTACTACACTGCTACGGATACGGTCTGTTCCTAGAGTACATATACAAGATCCAGCAGTGCATTGGAATTGTGCAATTACAGTAACAAGGGAATAAGGGATAGAGACAGACAAAACCCAGTGATAAGGAGCAATGAATATCTGGTTTCCTTTACAGATAATGCACTTATCAATGTTGTTCATTTTCCGCACACCCTCACGACATCATTACTCTAAATCAGCCCCTAATAAAATGCCTGGGGTCTTAATGTGATACTAATCCAGAAGACGAAAGACATACCACCGGATAAACAAATAGGAACATAAACCTACAGCTGTTTCTATAACATGGATCGCAACGGGTAGCCAATGTATCTGAACATGCCTTCAGAAAGTCAGCGAGTGAGTCATAGAAATGAGATGGGATTGTAGAAAATCCCTTTTAAACTTCATCATGAGGATAAAGAAGGTTATGTGAATGATGTTAGAGACACCCTGCCATAGAGATGTCGCTATTTGTGGATATGTCCTGAAAAACCCAAATCCAAGGCCTAAAGCATGAGCTATTTTTGGGATATCAATCCAGAGGATTCACATGCCTTACAAAGTAATAACATTCAGCGGCTGTAAAATCAGAAGAAACAATACCTAAGCATTATGACTTTATGACTGTATACATCAAATGTATGAGAGCTCTAAGCAGTGATTAAGGGATCCAAGCACCATGTGCTGGACTGGGTTGTTGCAAAGGTTAGAAGTTAATGATGATGATGACAATGATGATGATGTAATAATGTTATTTCTAATGAAAGTTTTTGTCAAGTTCAGAGAGCATTTATTCTTTGCAATCCTAGGATATTGCAAACAATAAATGTTCTTGGTAAGCATGGTAATACCATACTCACTCATCATCTATACCTATATCCTATTCCTGGAGACTTAGGGCACAATCTATTGCAGGGCACACAAACACACACATGCCCACACTACTGGCAATTTGGGAACACCAATTAGCCTATTCGGCATGTTTTGGACTGTAGGAGGAAACCCACCTAGCACAAGCACTCCATGTACACAGAGGCAGAAATCGAATTAACCTGGCCGGGAATCAAACTCGAACCCTGGAGGTGCAAGGTGTCAGTGCTAACCACTAAGCTATCATCCTGACCGGTAATAAACATACACACCAAATTTGTTGTATACAAAAAAAGTATTGCTGAAAAAGTTACAAAAAAAGTTACGAGCTACAACTTTCTTTATATAAAATATAATTAAATTGCAATGTGCCTAATGAAACAATGCACAAATTGGTTGTTTATTCAACAATCTCAGCAGCCTCATTTCCCCTTTCATCTGTTCCACTAAGCATTCAGCAATGTTGAGTGTACTTTGAGTTGAGTTGAGTGTACTTTGTAGAGTACGCAGAATTCTTTTTTGTAACGAGTAATCTAACGCGTTAGGTCCGCCATTCAAGTACTCAGTTGCTTAGTTACTTTGTCAAAAATGTAATCCGTCCCCCTCTGTTATTCCTGCTGCTGTTATACCCCTGTCTCACCTATGCGGTTTGACTATGCGAGGACCGACGCGCTGAAAGATGGAAACCTAATCACAGCGCTAAAACTCGCGGTGAATCATGATGAACCGTATACTTATGGCCACCGCGCGAAACCGTGCAGTTAACAGATTATGAGCCAAACTTCGCTGAGTGATGATGGTAGAATAATTGTAAGGGTCTTGACTAAAACTACTCTAACTAGTTACTTTTATCAGAAAGTAACGCAGTAATGTAACTGATTACTTTTTAAAGACGGTAATTTTGTAATGTAATTAGTTACTTTTAAAATAACGTCCCCCAACACTGGCATTCAGCATCACCAGTATACTAATCACCGGCCTGAACGTCTATCATCACAGATGCACCTGTTTCTCACTGGTTCATGCCTTAAGTTAGATGTTTTTTTTTATTTTTATGCTAGGTCACTGTGTAGATTAACAAACAAAAAACATTCCACTGAAACATTTATCTGGTCAGGTGCAGGGACTGGACACAAAAAATCATAGGCAAAAACTTGGCAAGCAAAGAAACCTGGAGAAATATTCCTCAAGTTTACAATAAAAACACAAGGTCTTTGGCTCTTTGGAAGCAAAATATGAAAAATTTCATTCCGTTTTTTAAACCAGGTAGCCTACGGTCACAAAAGCACACTGGTATTATCCCAACATTTCTATTGTGCAAAAGTATAGCCAACATATGATCTCTCCACATATGAATGTATGTACTCCCTCTATATATACTGTATATTTGTTTGTATACTATGCATCAAGGAGATAGTAGTGGAAATCGTTAGATGCATGTTTTTATATTAAGCTCTCTTCTTGAAATGTTTCATGGGGAGCACTGATACAGTTTCCAGGATGGCCTCCAAATGCCAGCTGGTTTTCCACACCTGAGGCTCTGACTGCATTTTATAGCTACCCAAGACACGCTGGGTGTTCAAAGGCATCTGAATTTGAGGGAGGCAAAGGGATGGCTAAAGTACAGCTTCTACATTAAAAAAAAAAAAAGATCAGTATCTCGGCCAGTCTCCTAATGGGAGGATACTGAACAGACTCTTCCATGAGCAGGGATAGAATGAGGCAGTTTTTTACTTATTTGTAGTATATTTGCAATTATGTACAAAAAACTACAGATTAGATGAAAACATCAGTCCTGTCCCATGCCAAATTATCAGAGATGCAACAGTGAAACAAAGGCCGTGTTCTCAAGTTTAAATGAATTCAAAAGTATATCTAAAAATAAATTTTAAAAAAACGACACAGGCATCTATTCTTTCCAACAAACCATTCTTGAAAATGCTATTGAGCTTCTTGAGTATAATTCAGTCCAAGCCTGGCAGAAATAAAACAGAAATAAATTAATAAAGGTTGCAGAGGGGAAAGTGGAGCAACCGTCCCCCAGGTCCTGCATTTCTGGGACGTACCACCATCAACACGGCTTCCACTGAGGTACTTCGAATCTTGAGACACATTCATGCAGTATGTTTATCAGGGAGACTCACTCTGATCTGGTGCTGATGGCCTGGGGCGAGCGCTAAGGATTACCAAGGTCGCCACATGAACGCCGGGGTCACTGAATCACTGAAACAAGTCTACCTTCCGGCATTAAATGAAGCCCATATGGCCTCTCACAAAGTAGATTTCTTTCATGCACCTGCCTGGAGCATCTCTCTTGTTTTTGAAAAAAAAAAAGAAAAGAAAAAAAGGGATATTGTGTCCCTTCTGTCATGTGAATATGACTGTGCTGGCGTGTTTCTGAAGGACAGGATTTTTTAAAAATAGATGCATGTACTGTACAGTATGCATCTCTTTAACAGATGTTCCTATTGAATCTCATCTGTGTGTATGCATGTTCAGAAATCACAAGTCAACTAAACATGTAGGCAACATGGAATACGATATACATAATCCTATTTGTATGATTATTCTGAAATGCATACAGTGACCGAGGTGACTGAGGCACTTGCATGGCACGCGTTATGAACGTTATATGAATATGAACATCACATCCAGAAGCATCCCAGACTACCTTGCACTGACCTATTTTGATTTCCAGGTGTCCTGCATTATCCAACTGAAATGTTTTTTTTTTCTCTTTTTTTTTTCTTTCAGAAATGGTACACTTAACAAATGAGCCTTGGAAAGATATCCTCATTTATCTTCGGGAAAAGGGTCAGGGTTACTGCCTGTAAGGAGTTTAGCATTTTCTCCTCAAGTCCATATGGATTTTCTTCAACACCGGAAGAGAGGTGGGAATACAACTTGGATGGGACGTCACATTTCACATTCTCTACCTGTATACGTGTAAGGTTTGGCTCCAGTCTTTAACTTTTTAGCTCCTACATCCTGAAAACATTCTGGATTGACCTTAAATTGCTCCAAGATTGTGTGTGGTGCTCTGTTATAATCCAGTGGGATGTGTATTCCCACCTCACATCCAATGCTCCCAGGATAAACTACTAAAAATGACTTTATGCAGAACACTAAACATAGCAGAAAAAAAACACATATGGGTTCATGTGTTTGTTGTGACCTCTGATCCCTCCACACAGTCATATTAGCGACAAAAATATAAGAATCCATCATCTTTTGGAAAACCGAATAATGATTCTTCTACGGATGCATCGGTCTAACAACGGTTTCCGGCACTTTTTACAAGACTGTACATCAGTCTTAATAACTCTCTTAGCATGTTCTATGCACAGCGAGATTACTGTTGTGGCTTCCAAACAAAAATCCCATTTAGCCTGAAATGGAAGCTGATATATTTTGCCATTACTGAAGCTATTCATCTTGGTCTGAAAAGCAAGAATGACTTTCTAATGGCGAAATAATGTGTTGGGCCCCCATTTTCTCCCGAGCTGGAGCGGAAACAGACAAGAGTCATCATCTTGTCATTGCAACCAAATGCATGCGTCTTTCAGTTTGAAAGAGCAAATGTCATGTACTTAATCAAAACTCAGCATAAGAGCTCAGAATCATGGCCTTCACGCTACACAATGACAAAATTACACAAATAACGATGCTCCATCCCCAAATACAATTCAGTGTCTGCAGGAAATATGGCCGCTTATAGTTCTCGTCCAAGTATGCTAAAGGGTATACCAGAAGATTACCAATACCAGACTGCCATTTCTGGGGGAGTAATATACAGTAGGCGACACGGTGGTGTAGTGGTTACCACTGTCACCTTGCACCTCCAGGGTCTGGGTTCGATTCCCATCTGTGTGCGTGCTTGGTGAGTTTCGTCCGGATACTCCGGTTTCCTCCCACAGTCCAAAGACATTTAGGTTAGGTTAATTGACGTTTCCAATTTGGCCCCATGAGGTTGTGTATGTGTGTGTGCCCTGTCCAGGGTGTACCCCGCCTTGTGCCCTAAATCTCCTGGGATAGGCTCCAGGCCCCCCTGTGACCCTGAATACAGGATTAAGCGGTATAGATGATGAATGAGTGAGTAATATAGTGTACGAGTCAAGTCAACCAGGGACTTTTGATGGTGCAGAATAACAGAAAAAGTACAACTACTGTACATTTATTTCTCTATATACAGTAATCCCCTGCTCCACTAATGCACTAGTGCTTATACCATGATACCATGAAGGTAGACAGTATTCTCTTGGAGCTATGATCGGACTGCCTGCTTCATGTCTGAAATGCTGGCCTCACAGGAACTCGTTTAATGACCTAAATATGTGGAAATGGCTTGAAGAAAGGTGAAGACATTACAGAGGCAATAACTCCCAGTCGAGTTCCTGTAATGTGCAAGTGGTCTTCGTAAAATGACTGTGTGTCCAGTTCCCACAGACAGATGCGTCTCTTCTTGCAACGATCGTATTGGGCACAGAGCCTGTATTTTGGCAGCTGATTTGATTTCTAACGTTTTTTTTTCTTTCTTTCTTTTTTTTCACGCAATTTGAACAAGGTGATGGGAAATTTTAATTGAAAGTTAGGATTTTTTTGAGCATTTGAGTATGTATTTGTATGTGTGTGTGCCCAATGATGGATTTCCCCCTGGGATAGGCTTCAGGCCCCCCGCGACCCTGTATACAGGAGAAAGTGCTATAGAAGATTAAATATATAATAACCAAAACTGTTTGTTGGGCGCTCCACAGGGTCAATGTACTGTACATGGCCGGGCTGCTATAGACAAACCTCGTGCCAATGCCAAGCGTCAGTTTTAATGGTGCCAGCAGTGAAAATCTTGGGATGTGGACAATGTGAAACATGTCACTGTCTTTCCCACATCCGCGAGAGTCACGGTGTGGAGAAGCCCCAAAGAAGCGTACCACCCAAACTGTTGCATGCCCAAGTGAAGCATGGGGCGGTGGATCAGTGATGGTTTGGGCTGCAATATCGTGGCATTCCCTAGGCCCAATACTTGTGCTAGATGATGGCGTCACTGCCAAGGACTACCGAATTATTCTGGGGGACCATGTGCACCCAACGGTTCAAACATTGTATCCTAAAGGCAGTGCCGTGTATCAGGAGGATAATGCACCAATACACACAGCAAGACTGGTGACAGAGTGGTTTGATGAACATGAAAGTGAAGTTGAACAACTCCCATGGCCTGCACCAGATCTGTCACCAGATCTACAGTTTATTTTATTGAGCTATTGAGTAATATTATTGGGTGTTTTGGAGGAGCGAGTCAGGAAACACTTTCCTCCAACAGCATCACATAGTGACCTGGCCACTATTCTGCAAGAGGAATGGCTCAAAATCCCTCTGGCCACTGTGCAGGCCCTACACCATACTAATGAATTATTGTGGTCTAAAATCAGGCGTTTCAGTTTCATTGTCATATACATATACACTATACACTATCGATCTATCTATAGTGTGCTGGATTAAGTTTTCCATCATTCCATCATATGAGCCACATCAGAACACATGTATATATGTATATATATAGTATATAATGTGTTCTGATGTAGCCCATATGATGCAATGACAGGAAACTCATCATATTAAATGCTAATTATAAACCTCTATGTGTTTGAATTAGGAAAATTATTATTTTGACATCTTGACATTGCTGATTTTATCACTGAATAGCGATTATTTAAAATACATGCACTTCTACACAACACTGAAAAATATCATCAATCTATCCACATATTTAAACTGAGGGCAGAAATGTGACTTCAGTAAAATATGTAAGCTGAGCAAAAATAAATAATGGTAATTAATGGTAATGACCGATTATTGTTTATGTTAAACTCAATAAATACAATTAAGTGCATTAACTTTTGATAGTAAAATTGACATATCAAAATGTCAAAGATACGCAAATCTTTTTTTAAGTGTATAATAATGACATTAACATATTCATGTTAATTTATGTTTTAAATTAATTAAACCGTCATACTACGTACCATCTTGATTTTCAATCTATCTATTTCAAGCTATATTTTACATTTAAACTCGGGCTGATGGATCGCAAAATTATTATCATAAAGCTACTGTATGAAGTAATATTAAAAAAAAAAAGCTTTTGTTTTTGTTGTTTGTAAAGGTATATTTGTCTAGAACCGCCTCTGCCGATCAGTGACCGTTGGGTCAGGTAATTACACGGAGTGAAACAGTCTCTAGGTTTGTCACTGTCACGCTGTCCCGGACACATCTGCAACACGTCATCAGCGGTGATTGAGAAAAGCAGTTGTGAAACATGTGAAAAACAGTTGTGGGTGTAATGAACACGAACGAGGTGGATCGTTTTTTTTTTTATCCTATTATCCTTTTCGCCCAACATGCCTTGATGGGAACAAGTAAAAAGTGATAGACTAGGCACGCATCACCCAAACAAATTACAAAATAGACAAAAGACAGATGACAGAACTGGAAGTTTGTGTTTTTTTAGTGTGAACAAAAGGGTTACAACTTCTCCGTATGTGGTATGATGAGGAAACACGGCATGAAGCCACTGATCACAAAAAATTAATGAATGCAGCTGCCTATCTGCTTTAGTGTGTGTGTGTGTATGTCTTGTCCTACATTGTTATTATTTCATCAGTGAGACCTTAGATTGCTCAACTCCAATAGTTTCACTGTCAAGCTATTGATAAATATTAGAGTTTTGCCTTCCCATTAATATCAGCCATAGCTATCACTGCATCCCATAATAACTGTCCTAAGACATGATAACTAGACTTGTTCAAAGAACCTGAAAAATGAAACAAAGCTATCATAACATTTACCCGTAATATCACTGGACAGAATATGGCACATATGGTACTGTTACGGTAAGATGCATTATTATAATTCAAGTGTCCTTATAAGCAGTGAGCCAAATTATAGCCCCAAGACGAATGAAGTCACCTGAAAAAATGCCAGTACACTGTACAGTATGTGACACCACAGCTGTCTGCACACTTTGGCGCTGACCCTGAAAAAAAGATGACATATGACTTCACATACACATTTTTCCTTTTGCACTGCTTCCCCAGACCGGAAGAAAAAAAGAAGAGGACCGAGGGAGAAAGACAGATGTCTGGAGGAGCTGATTAAGTGCACGGGTCAGGCGGAAATGCCCGAGCGTGTGCTGCAGTGCTCACGATGAGGAGCACGGAGACTATGTTTCATTCGTGACTTCAACAGAGAGCGACGCTGCCTGAGTGGGCCGAAATGCGGCCATGCTGCACGGCGTTGCCATGGAAACTGCAGGGAACGGGGGAGAAAGTGCAAGACAGCGGATGTGCATTAAGTTCTGTCATTTTATCACCTACTGTAGAACGCCAAGAGCATGCAAATCATGACGAGGCCCACAAAAGCATTCACTTTTCAACGTGAAAGAACTGCTTTACAGGATACTATGAGGAAGCTTCTTCTTCTTCTTTTTTTTTCTTTCTTTTTTTTACTGCACCGAATGAATTTTATCTCTGAAGCAACGAGCTCTGACTTTGTATTTCCGCATGTACAAATAGAGGCGATAAGATGCTGAAGGGGGCCGGCGCTGATATGTCACGCACACTCTCAAAAGCAGGAAATAAGCAAGTACATCGCTATTATTGATATTCTTTATATAGACATCATAATGCAGATATTGTCTGCAATAGCAGCAAAACCAGACATGATGGTTCCCTTAATGCAGCCATGGCTCCATCTACTGAGCAGACATGGACAGAGATGGACAGGTTACTGCTGATTCTCAAGTCCTGCAGATCTCCATCAGTTTGCTCATCTTAACATCATATTAATATAAACTACTTTCAGTTATTATTAAAAAAAATTTTTTTAGTGCTTACTAAATAAAATTATAGTTAACACTCCAGGACAGATCTTCAAAACTCAAAAAAGAGATCATTTCCTATTTTCGAAGAAGGCTTATGTAAAAGATGAAACCTAGTTGAATATTCAGTTTTTGGCATCATCTTTTTTAATACCCAAAACCTGCCTGCCATTTTTAGTGTAATTGCCTTCATACTCTGATTGGTACTTAGTACTGTCTTGTACATGTGACCCACAATAGTGAATTGTTACTGCTATAGTGGACGCGCCAATGACATTACATGATGTGCCTTCCTTAAGGCTTCCTGCTTCTCCTCCACAAGGATGAAAAAAACCTTAAAATGTTCATTCAGCCATCATTGTGACCTTAAATAGAAAGATAGCACTGAAGATAGAAACTTTATACTAGAAAATACATTTTATTCCTTGGGCATTGACCGTTTTACCCTAGTGGTTGCCACATTGGATCATTTGATCTTTAAGGTCTGGCAAAGGTTTTACAGATTTTACATGCCCTGTTACATCCCTCACATTTCCTATCGGAGCTTGAGACTGACGTGGCATTCAGTGGCTGGGTTTATATGAGGCGTAAGGTTCACACTGGGAACCTGACGGTGGCAGGACTTGAACCCCCAAACCTCAACCCCAGAGCCTGAACTGCCTGAGCAGCCACTCTTTCCCAAAAATACAATTAAACTGAATATAGAATTTGCAATAAAATATATTTAAGAGTTTAAATTTAAACTAGAAACTAAGTTATAAATAAAATGGAAATGTAGAAATGTAAATTACCCAGGAACCCAGAAAAAAAAAAATAATAGCTTTAATATGGAATATCGTAGCAGCAATAAGATTTGAAACAAATAGTGTGAAATTATTGCTAAATGGTTCTAATACTGGCAAAAATATATATTTTTAAAAATGAAAACTTCCCATACATGAAAAAAAAAACTGCCGTCCATCTGGGGATGTGATATCACGTCTCACAAATGGATTGCGGATTCATCACCGAAGCGGAGGTAATAGCTGATGTGGGAGCTCTGACGCAATCGCACTTTAAATGCTTTACACACCCAGGACATGATCAGGTTACATGAATCATGCCTGTATCTGCATAGATTTCCTGTTAGTTTCATTGTACCGAGTGAATAATTTTCTTTAAGGCAAATAAATGAAATCGAATGGGTTAGCCAGAGCAAGGGGAACAAAATCGATTGTTTGGTTAGAACAGGGGTGGCCAGCCAACTCTAGTCCTCGAGAGCCCCCAGCCCTGCATGTTTTCCATTTATCTCTGCAATACCCTCTGCTGATTACATGGATCAGGTGTGTTTAGTCAATCAGAAGCTGGAAGAGACCAATTCACTGGGAACATCTAGTTTTAACAAGTTTTTGTCATCATATCCTAGGTGAGGTTATACTTCGTGAACTTACAGCTTCAGGAATGGGTAACATTTTAGAAAAAAATGGTCCTTAACAGCAACCTTATAAAGTTTTAACTTTTTTGTCTCGCTTAAATGTTCAGGGTTTCAGGTTAAACCTCTTCATGAAGCTAAATTAGCAGGTCATCAATAGCACCCTCAAGGATTTTCAGTTTATCCCCCTGGGGAACCCTTATAGATTACATTTAGAACCAACAGGAGAGGGTTTCTGTCCAAGAAAATGCCCTATATACTATATATATCATGGAACCTTTCTACAAATTTTAAATACCAAACAATCAGAAAACTAAAGTACACTTAATCCTAAGAATATATTAAAACAAATCCAGCTAGCACCCTGAAAGGTCTTGGGTTCATTCACATGGGGAAGCCTCAAAGAGGCTTATTGTTAGAAATCTATAATGAGGGTTCCAAGAAGAACTCCTTCAGAAAGCTTGAAACATTCCCACCCCAAAATATTGATGTATGCACTTATTCTAGAAATGCAGCTTCAGAAAAAGGGTCCTTAAAGAGTCCTAAAGGGTTATTTTTGTCTCCTTGCAGAACACTTAAAGGTTCCATGTATGACCCCCGAGTGGTGCAGCGAACTAGCGAGAGCTGATTGGCTGAGCCCTCACAAACTAGACGGGAGGGATGGGAGGCACCTAGCGCTCTCACATCAATCATGGCTCTACAGCCAATCATCGGCATCTGTGAGCTCACGCAAGTGGAAGGAGCGGATAGTGCTGTCCAATTGGATAGCGGATACACGGTGCATGGACTAGTGTCACATGGCTTGAAGGAAACACTTGATAGTCTTAAACAGTCCCTGAGTGGTAGTAGTAGCCTGAATGTGTGACTGCCCTAATGACAGGTGGGAATTGCCCATTTAAAACCCCTTCATAAAGCTAAACCAATAACCACTCAAAGAAGCTCTGAAGTACTGTACATGTAAAAAAAATTAATAAATAAATAGGAACTCTCAAAGGTTCTATACAGAAACGTACAACAGAAGGAAGCTAGAACTATTAACAATCCAAGGTCTCAAAGTTCAGAACGGGGACCATTTCAGGCAAAAGGTTTCAAATAGCACCCAAAAGCAGTGCTCAATTAGTCCCACTGGGGAACACATAAAGACTGGATAGAGGACTGGCTGTTAAGAGAATGTTCCACATAAACCTCTTCATAAAACTAAGCAAAGGCCCCTGGAGTACACTTGATTCCAAGAATGTATTAGAAATAAGATTCCAACTAGCTGCCTAATGTGTTCTCAGTTTTTTTGTCCCACTGGGGAACCCTTAAAGGTTGTGCGCAATATCTTCAAATGTAGGGTTGCCATTTAAGAAAAAGGTTCCAAGCTGAGGAGGAGTACAGAGAAATGTTGGGTTATTGTACAAAGACCAGATTCATCAGAAATATTAAGCAAGGCCCAGTTGACCAGGCCACAATTTCTACTTTTGTGAAAACAAATCCTCAGCCTTGATCATTTCGGTGGCCTCATTATCATCTATAAAACAGCACACATTAAGCAGCGCCAAAATTCATTAACAGATGGTATTTGCTGGTCAAACATTTCTCGTTAGGGAAGGACTTAATGAGAGGG
The DNA here is from genome assembly GCA_011419295.1 of Clarias macrocephalus. Taxonomy (NCBI): domain Eukaryota; kingdom Metazoa; phylum Chordata; class Actinopteri; order Siluriformes; family Clariidae; genus Clarias; species Clarias macrocephalus. The sequence goes on along the minus strand of JAAGKR010001014.1, from coordinate 76,865 downwards.
AAAATCAACATCAAATTTCTCTCGCTCGATTCACAGGGATCGGGAAGATGTTAGTGCTAGTTAAGTAGAGCTGCTGCATGCTGCTCATGGCGGTTTATTTGCCGGGGGAACAGATAGATGATTAGATATATATTTTAAGTGTTTATGATTAGTTAAGCATCTGATCCAACAAGCTGAATGATGCTTTCCATGGTCTGAGCCGAGACACTCATTAGGTCATTACAAGTCTGGTTTGGTACTGAGAAATGAAGTCAACATTCATTAAACCTTTTGGGAAAAAAAGGAAATCTGTTGAGCTGTTACGTACTGTAACTAGTGCATTGGTGGTTCAGAGGCAGGTTTCTCACCTCCCATGTGGAAAGCCTAGATTCAATTCCCTACCAATGCCCAAACCCCAGCCACTGGATGGAGTGCCGGTCCCAAGCCCGGATAAAATGGCAGGGTTGCGTCGGAAAAGGCAACGTGTGGCAAGTTGTGCGATGCCTCAATGATAGCAGCCGTAAGACTAACAACATTGCTGTTATGTAACTATGGAGTGATGTGGTGAAGAGAAGAAAGCATTCATGCTTTTGTATATACAGTACAGTACTGTGCAAAAGTCTTGAGCAACCTCTCTTTTTTTTTTTTTTTTGCCCCAAATGAGTCTCGTATTTTTTTTTGTCTTGAAGAATAGTTCTCTAGCCTTCATGAAGGACAAATTTAGGTTTTAATTTTCAGTCCAGTCTGCTTTGGAAAAAAGAGTGCGTCCAGCATTGCTGCAGAGATTGAAGGGATGGGAGGTCAGCCTGTCAATGCTCAGACCGTACGCCGCACACTGTATCAAATTGCTCTGCGTGGTTGTCGTCCTAGAAGGAAGCCTCTTCTAAAGATTATGCACAAAAAAGCTCGCAAACAATTTACTGCAGATATGCAAACTAAGGACGAGGATTACTGGAACCATGTCCTGTGGTCTGATGAGACCAAGATAAACCTATTTGGTTCGGATGGTGTCAAGTGTGTGTGGTGGCAACCAGGTGAGGAGTACAAAGACAAAAGTCTTGCCTACCGTCAAAACATGGTGGTGGGAGTGTCACGATCTGGGGCTGCATGAGTGCTGCTGGCATTGGGGAGATACAGTTCATTGAGGGAAACACGAATTCTAACATGTGACATACTGAAGCAGAGCATGATCCCCCCTCCCTCCGGAAACTGGGCCGCAGAGCAAACACACCTCCAAGATAACCACTGGCTTGCTAAAGAGGCTGAGGATAAAGGTGATGGACTGGCCAAGCATATCTCCAGACCTAAACCCCATAGAACCCCATAGAACACATCAGGAGCACAAGGTGTCAAATGTCCACCACCTCTGTGATGTTGTGATGGAGTGGAAGAGGATTCCAGTGGCAACCTGTAAAGCTCTGGTGAACTCCATGGCCAAGAGAATTCAAGCCATGCTGGAAAATGATGGTGGCCACACAAAGTATTGACATTTCACATTTTCACTTAGGGGTGTACTTACTTTTGTTGCCAGGGGTTCAGCTATTTTTGGCTGTATTTTTAGTTCTTTTGAGGGGACAATAAATTTACACTGCTATACAAACTTTACACTGACTACTTTTCATTGTGTCAAAGAGTCATTTATGCAGCGTTATCCTATGAAAAGATATAACTAAATATTTGCAGAGATGTGAGGGGTGTACTCACTTTTGTGACATACTGTATGTTAAAATATGCATAAACAAAAAAAAAATGGAATAAAACACAACAGGGCGTGCTGTTATAGGAAAACATTTACCAACAGTGTGGTCGAATGTACTAAAGCTGATTATTTTGTTATAAAAACGTTTATTTAAGTGTTTTATTCCCCTTATACCAAAAAATTCTGTCAATGAATACAGTTATGTATGAATTAAAGAATTAGACATCCTTTGTTTTGTTTACAGGTACTTTTAATGCTGTTGAACCCACACGAAACAGCTTTCAGTTGTTGAAAGTTCCTGTGATCACTTAGGTCATCCCACTTAACAGTTATTCTTGCGCCAGACTATTTTTTAAGTTAACAAGGTGGAAAAACCCCTCTATCACAGAATATGAATCCATACTTTCTGACCAATCAGAATCCAGCATTTAACAGCGGGGTGGTAGAAAAGACAAACGCCTTCATGTATACAGAGATTTCTGCCCCACATACAGTACCATACAGCCTCTGTTATTCCAAACACCTATAAATATTCATGCAATCTATGAATATCTGAGTACCATGTAAATTGTGCAAAATCTGCTTCTGCCAAATTGAGGAGTGAATATGAAATAGGTAATAATGAGTCTTTTTTGCACATCCTGTTGCTTCCAAAACTGTGCGAAGAAATTTCATTTTAAATGCCACAACAGAGAAGGGCGATAGAAGGAGAAAGATGTGAGAGGAATCACTATGCATTCCAGTCGCATTACTCTGCTCTCTCGCCTCTCATTTACTTGCCTCTCCTCCCACGACCAGGCTGGCTCCAGAGTGTTTTAATAAGGAGCCATGAATTGAAAGATGGTGGGTTGCTTTCCAACTGTGGTCCACTCAAGTTTGATGCAAAACCACAGCAGCAGGGGAAAGCTGTCACATCACAAGCACTTTCAATCTGGCTTTCAATATATATATCCTGTATATGTAAACTGTGTATTATATACAGTTATACAGTACCAAAGGGCTACAGTATATACTAGAATCTAATTGGTCTAATTCTGATGAAACATCATGGCTTGAACGGCAGCTATATCTGCAAGGTAAATCATTAACATGTTAATATTTGTACAGTAACAACTTACACAGTCATCTGTGGACATCCCTCAGATACTGAATTCACTCACTCATTGGCTATCACAAGGCTATATCGCTTTATACTGTATACAGGGTCGCGGGGGGCCTGCAGCCTATTCGAGGAGACTTGGGCAGGAATGGGGTGCCAATCCATTGTAGGGCACAAACATACACACAACTACGGGCAATTTGGGAACGGCAATCATCCTAATCTGCATGTCTTTAGACTGTTGGAGAAAACCGGAGTACCCGGATGAAACCCACCAAGCGCGCAGAGAACATGCACACAAACCTGAGGCGGGAATCGAACCCAGACCCTGGAGGTGCAAGGCAACAGCGCTAACTATTAAGACATCAAATCGATTTGAAAATGATTATTATATGAAGACGTTCTCTGTAAGGAAATGTTTAGCATTTTTGGAAGAAATCTCTAGTGCTTTGACAAACAGATATAAAGCTGTAAAGCTTTAGGATGGATGGTGGAGGGTTTTGCAGCTTCTGTGCAACATGACAGGCTGGACCTTTTATCCTATTCAGTTCAAGAGACCAAAAAGTCTAGTAAGAGAATGACTTTATAGCTGTTATGACATACACTCACTCGCTCATCGTCTACGTATACTGCTTCATCCTGTATTCAGGGTCACGGGGGGCCTGGAGCCTATCCCAGGAGGTTTAGGGCACCCTATCCAATAGGACAGGGTGTCAATCCATCTCAGGACACACACATATACACTCACTCACACACTACGGGCAATTTGGGAATGCCAATCAGTCTAATCTGCATGTCTTTGGACTGTGGGAGGAAACCGGAGTACCCGGAGGAAACCCACCAAGCACGAGGAGAACATGCAAACTCGATACTGCACACCGATACGGGAATCGAACCCGGACCCTGGAGGTGCAAGGCGACAGTGCTAGCCACCACCATGCCGCCGCATCCCAAAACATTAATTGTTAATATAAATGAATAAGGAGAACGAAATGGCATTCCAAACTGAATTCAAAATGCAACTTGAAGTAAATTCCTGTGGTGGAATTGGAATAAACCACTTTGGGATGTACTGTTATCCCTGTTAAATAATTATCTTCCATGTAGTAACTCTGCGCTTGTTTCAGGGCAATTTTCATACTCTATAGTTGATTACTTTTCTATATCATCATGTCCCGGTATATTTTACCTTCAATTCAACTGACAGCTGAGTAGAACAGCCATGAGTCTGAGGTGCCCGTGTGAGTGAGTGAACAATGCGATAAGCATGCTCCAAAACTTGAACAACGCAGCTGAGGTCTACCACTAAAACTCTCTGTATACTGCAACCCTGCAGCAGAGCATAACCATAAGCCCTTACTTTCCCTCCGCAGAGAGCGCACTCCCGCTTCAGACGCCCACTCACTGCTTCAATGAAAGCTCATCTGTAGGCTGAAAAGCCAAAATGTTGCAAAGAGAGAAAGAGTGCATCAGAACGAGAGACAGAGGGAGAAAGAGATAAAGAAAGGGTTGGGGGGGGGGATGCAAAAGAAGGTTATGTTGCATATTCATAGCCAAAAACAGCACTGCTAAAAGAAACAGAGGGTATAGACTTAGTGTCTCCTTCCTGGCCCAGTCGAATGAAGTAAACTACCAGACAGGGTCAAAGACAATCAGAAAAAAAGAGAATATTGCGGTAACTCATGCACATCATCTTAAATCGGAGAAATTACCAGGTGAAAATAGTGCTAGATGGTGTCGCTGTCCAGCACTGCATTATGCTTAAAGGCCTCGTTTTCACAGCTGATGGGAAATAGACTGTCCTACATAAGGAGCAGAAACAGTTTGGAGGACCCAAATACGGCTCTGCGCAGGTCACCTGTTAGAAAGAGTAGCCATGCAGCAGTTTTCCCTACCGCTGAGTCTCAGGGCCAGATTTGTCCGTCTCTTTGGCAGCCACACAGTGTGTTAGGACACGCCAAACCCGCAGTAGTAGGTGATAATCATAATAACGTGCTAAAGCTTCAGCTCTGCACTGTGTGTGTGTGAGTGTAAGTGTCTGTGCAAGTTTGTGTGTGGATGCGCATGTGTGTGTGTGTGTGTGTGTGTGTGTGTGTGTGTGTGTGTGTGTGTGTGTGCGTGCATGTGCATGTGTGTGTGTGTAGATGTGTGGGCTGGCCTCTTTGCAAAGAGAGGATGCTGCACCATGGAAACCTGTGCAGATATTCACAGCTAATTATGCAGCGACCCGCTGACAGATATGAGTGCGAAGATGCACCATGGAATTAAACTGCCAGCTCCAGTAGCCGTGTTCAGCTGAAACGAAAGAGAGAGGCTGAGAGAGAGAGAGAGAGAGAGATGCGCCGGTTCACATGGAGAGACTTAATCAAACTGCATCAGACAGACAGAGCCTCAATTTCAGCGTGTAAATCATGAAACAAAATGCGAAAGAAAAACATTGTAAGAATGAATCTTCACCGTTTTACTAATGAGCTGATGCCAAACAGAAGCAGTTTCACATTTAGAAACAGCGGGTGCATTTATTTGTTTATTTGTTTACTTATTTAATGCCGTTTCAAAACGTTTTTTATAAAAATATTAAGGCAAAATGCGCATTCTTTTCAAAAGTCAGATACTGTAGGTAATTATAAGTAGAAATGTCGCAGGGTCACACTTTAGGGCTCAAGATTTGAACTAGTGCTGTCAATCGATGAAAATTTTTAATCTAGTTAATCACCGTCACAGTCTGTGATTAATCACGATTAATCACAATTTAAAAAATATTCAGATTTACTGATATATAATGCATAACAAACTAGTTAGATGAAACAGATAATATCTCAATATTTCTCGAATGGGACCCACAGAGCATGCAGAGGCTAGGTACAGTAGTGTGGGGTGTAGCGACATACTGACATCAGATCTGAAAATCTACAACCTAGAATCTTACCCGCCTGAGCCACCACTCCTACATGTTTAATGCATACTTGCAAAAATAGTTCCCCATGAAGATTGCTTTTCATAATGGAACTTGCATTATAACACACCTAGTGATGTTTCCTTATTATCCGTATCATAGTAACGTGTTAAAATTTCGCAATTAATCAGAAGCGTTACTGTGTTTATATTGGCAACCCTAATTTGTTGTGTGGGATTCAACAATACTGTCTTGCAGAGTTTGCCATATGCTGTGGGAAGTGTTTTGCTGTGAAAGTTTAAATTAGTATTGTTTATTCAGGTTAAAACGATAAATCAATAATTTATTATAAGTAGAGTAAATTAAATTATTATTATTTTCCCGCAGATTTTCTCCCTAATTCAGTCATATTCTCGTCTATATCGTTAACAGCATCATCATCCTCAGAACCATGTGACGCCAGACAAGCGCATCTTTTCAAACTGCTCGCCCATGCACCACTGGAGACGGCGTAACACATTTGGAGGACAGCGCTATCTGCTCTTTCCGCTAGCGCAAGTTCACAGACGCCCATGATTGGCCGTGGAGCCATGATTGATGTGAGAGCACTCCCATCCCCACCCCGCTGAGAGAGCTCAGCCAATCAGCTCCCTCTAGGCCCCCGGCTGCGGGAGGCTACAGCATCGAAGTAGCATTCTCCAGATGATAGGGCGAGCAGTTTACCTTTGCACCACTCAGGGGCAGTATAGTAAATTACTATAACAAATTCACACATATGTAAAAAAAAAAAAAAAAAAAATTCTAGCCTGAATAAAGACAAATACTGACAGTATAGTTACTCAAATATAGTATACAACTTTCATATTTATCGAGATGTCTTCCTCGAAAAAATTTCCTTTAAAGTACTATGAGACACTGTAATTGTATGTATTTTGACTGATTTGCTGTATGTATATATTACCTAATCGGCAGTAATAGTTTATCTGCACGTTCCTACTTTGCAGGCATCGGAATCATTGTTGTGAAGTCCAGTGTCAACACATCGCCGAGCATTTCTGTTAAAAAGAAATGCAAGCATCCATACTGTATATCCAAGGTGAAAACATGAGCAGACAATACACTGCACTAACTTTACTAATGAGCCATGGCTCGAGCTCAGCCCTTCAGTGATTTGTATTTAAAATATTATGAATAGAAATATTTGGGATTACTTTCACGACATTGGAGTATAACCTGAGTTAAAAACTCCGCACACGGAACAGAGGCGAGATCTGAACCTCAACCCTGATGGTGTAAAGGCACAGTCCTAACCACTATGCCACCAATAATTACCAAGTTTGCAAACCAATGTGATATCAGTGATATCAGGTTTATTTTCTAAAAATTTAAAGAGCTGCTTTAATATTATTTATGTGCATTACAATTATCAGAAGGAAAGCTGATTAATTTCTTAGAATAGCATGTCTCTTTATAACATCTTATTCTAAAGCAATTTTCCAACACTAAGCATTTTTTATTAGAGAATATATCAGGCATTTTGTTCATTTACATTAATTTTTTTTGTGGAACGTTCACAAAATTCCTCCATACAGTAGGGGAAAATCTAATTGTAAAATCAGTTTGTGCATTGAAGACTCCATAAATGTTAAATCAGCATCTCCTTACAGAAAACTTCACCATATCAACAATGACACATTTATTTATTTATTTATTTATTTTTAATCTGTTGGATTCTCTTCAATATAATTCCCTATAAATTATCTGTATTATAGAAATTGTAACATTTTCAAACAAGGGCATAAATATAAACCCTATGATTTGCCTCTCAGCCGGCATTACTGTCAGAGCTGCTATTATAGAAATGCATCAATATCATAATCCAAAATAGAATTGAGCATTCAAAGAGAATTTAGATTAAGTACAACAGTGCCAAGGGAACATTAATAATAAAGTCAATGACACAGCATGGACATACAGTATGGGTTTATTATTTTGTATGTGTGTGGAACCTTTAACCTTGTTAAACACATTGTTCCTAATGTTAAACATATATTGCATGCTTTTTGTTTGGGAATTACTGTAGATAGGTCCCTCGGTCTAGAATCTGGCTCTCCTTGGAATAAACTTTACATAGTATTTCCATAGGACTCCATAAAACCAGGCTTGCGGACATGTATCCTGGGACGGATGCTTGTTGTAACAGATGCTCCTTTTCCCAGCCAATCTGGTACATGCATTCTGGTCTTGCTCTCAGCTTAACGGCTATTGGACAGTGATTATGGAAAAAAAAAACAGTGAGGTTCTAGGAATATCACTTAAGCTCTGTCTGCTTATAGCTTTATTTGGAGTGGCAGATAGAGCTTTAACTAGAAAAGATAAAATGTACACTTGTGAAAAAGTTGTATTTGTGATGGAAACCTTTTTGTTGCTCTTTAAGAGTCTTAGGGATCTGCCTGCTGGATAAGGACGAGAATTTGATTGTAACTGAGGACAAAATAATTGTTTTTCTTTCTTTCTTTTCCTTTTATGAAAGTTAATATTGACTAACTGAAAGATTGGGTAGTGGCTTTTTAACTGACTGTACTTTAATCCATCTGACATATTGTGAATATTGTATGTGTGGACTTGTCTCTTTAAATTGAGTCGGACTCTACCTATAGGCTATACGGTATAATTGTATTTGTAAAATGTTGTATTGCATTTGTATCTGGTACAAACACCTGTATTGTAAGGTGTGTTTGGAAAGGGTGAGTGAAGGGAATTTTGTTTTTTTTTAAACGGAGGAGGAAGTAATGCTTTACAAAACCTGTAACCATGTTCTATAGAACTTCTACTTCAAGATGCATGAGCTACTCAATTCCATAGAACACTCACTCACTCATCTTCTATACCACTTAATCCTGTATCCAGGGTCGCTGGGGGCATGAGGCAGGATACACCCTGGACCGGGTGCCAATCCATCGCAGGGCACACACATACACACTACGGACAATTTGGGAATGCCAATTAACCTACATGTCTCTGGAATATGGGAGGAAACCGGAGTACCCAGAGGAAACCCACCGAGCACTGGGAGAACATGCAAACTCCATACACACAGAGACGGGAATCGAACCCGGCCGGGAATCGAACCCAGACTCTGGAGGTGCAAGGCGACAGTGCGAACCACTACACCACCGTGCCGCCCCATAAAACACTACAGACATGAAATACTGTAGGACTTCCATGACGCCACTGATGTTCTACAGAATTTCAACTTAATCCTATGGAACTGCAGTATGACGACATCCATGTTTTGTTTTACTTTGTTCACATAATGCGTCCTTTTAAAATGGAAATCCCATCCATTGCTTCAAAACGGTTTACATCTACACTGCTATAAAATCTCCACAAGTTACACAAGAGCTCTTCTTGTCTTTGCCGATAATTTTAAAATGATTGCTCAGTCAGGCCTGGATTGTCTTTCGATTCATTGACGGGGACGCCTGTGGACATTTCTTTGTTTAAAATGAGTCCTTTCACACTGATTCTATTCCCTTCAAGGTGCACTGTTGACATTTTGCTGGTTATTATCACATGATTTTGTTGACAATGGTGCAGGAGACATTTGCCCTTACTGATTATTTTGAAATGACAGAGGTGAAGACAAAGTACTTCATTACCACCAGCACACCATCCCTTTACCTCTTGAGACATGAGCTAGTGGGATTCCTGGAGGAGCAGTGTTTAGCACTCAGCTCTTAACACTGTGGCCCTGGTTTGATTTGCAGTCAGGGAGCCAACCTCGGGCACTGGGGTTTACACAATCTGTTCACCCTTAGTTCCGGACCCAAGCAAAGAACTGGACGTATTTCTATATGGTCTATAGATTTTTTTTTTCTTAACAATACTTTAGTACTAAATTCCCTATATGATTTGACTATATATCTTTTTCAATAGAAGTTCTAGAAAATTTGATATGTGGGAAATCTGTACGTAGAATATTTTGGTAGGCGTGTCTGTCTGCCAAGATTATGTGGACATTTACAGTATGTTGTGTAATAGAATTAGTCAAAAGGCTTCTTTTAATAAAATATGTAGATGAGCAGAATTCATTTTATCACCCAACATTCCACATGCCACATAACCCATGGTTGTGAGGTCTTTCAAATGTGACATAAATCCCATATAAAAGTGCATCAGTCTGCCATACACAGTGTAAACTAGATTTGATAACTGCATCATGTTTCCTGTATCATCATGTACCCTTGATGTCCAAACTTTTTTTTGTACAATCATGAAATCAGTAAACAGCTCTCCCTGATCTTTCCTGCGGAGGATTTTCCATGGGACGAGTGTATATAGGACAGGGTGACCTAGATGACAGAAGACCTACTTTAATCTGATTGGCTTTGTTAAGGCAATCCACTCCCATGCTCAGGAGCTCAATTCGAACCAGGTCTGTTTGGGCTTCTGTTGTGAGCATTTCATGCATAACTCATGTTCAACAACTTGAAAGAAAACCAATATACTGGATCTACAGTTGTCCAGTTTCTATCAGACTCTCTTGTCAAAATCGAGTTATTCATATTTATTCACGTTTATTCTTCGACAATGTACTAACCAATTGTGAATGTATTTATAATTTTTTTGTGATATGTATTTTTGGAGTCTTTATTGGAAAAAAAAAAAAATGAAAGGCCCAGCAAGAAACATTCTTAATTTTTTTTTTCTGAATTACATAAGCAGATAAATTGGTGTTTTATTCAAACTCTAAGGCTTTTCTAATATCCAGTCTGTCTTTAATTTAATGGAGACACAGATACGCTTGGGAAACAGTGGGAGCAGGCAGAAGTAAACCCTGAATGAACTTTCATGTCTTGCATGTTATACCTGTGGCACCATGGGATATCTCTGGGTTCTTTGGTTTCCTCCCAAAACAAAGTAGGAGTTAGTAGTAGTGGGGCTGGTGTGCATTATGCCCTGTTTCACCAGGTCTACCACAAGCCTACTAAGGATGAATGAATGAAAATGCCCAATGTGTATACTGGTTTATTTTGCTATTTCACAAGCAAGTTATTGATCTTAGTTCATCAAGTGATCTTAGTTGATCTAGTGATCTCTGACCCATTTAAAATTGATGATGGAAATAATAATGAAAGTTTACAAAAGGCATTGTGTAGGTTTCCAAGATGCGGGACGCCCCTGTTTCCAAATAATAAACTTTTCCTGTTAATGAACTGTTCCTGGTCAAACTTTATAAGAGGTCAAACATTACATCATAACTGCCTCATTGATTAACTGGAAGAAGCTATTTAAAAGTTGCAAAAGTTACTTTTTAAAGTTTTTTTTATAAAAACTTTAAAAAAAAAATTTTTTTTTTAATCCTATCTGCTCTAGAATTTCAGATTTCTAGTTCAGATTTCTGTTTTTCACAGACGGAAAATGATCAGTTCACTCCCTGCTGTCGGTTCGGCTTCTTAAAAATCAATATCCACAAGGAGAAAGTTCTCCAGTATTTCTTATCAAACGTTTCTTGGCATGAATAGTCTGACCTGGCAGCATCAGTTATAAAGAAAGAGGAAACTTGGAACCCCTGTGGCAACACTGGCTTGGATGTTGCTTTAGTATTTGGATTATGTGCATGTTCGACATTATCAATGGCAAAAAGTTTAAGTTTTTTTTTTTCTTTTCTTATTTTACAAGCAACAGCAAATTCTCAAAATAATTTGCTTCAGTTTATACAGATTACTGATTGGTCTGCACAAATAATGCAAAATTAATAGCTATTGTATTCTATACTAGGTAATTTCACACTGGACCTCTAATCAGGCATCGTGACTAACAAAAACACATACTGTAAATAAGCTTTAAAGTATTTCCTACAGTTACCCCAATGCTATCGTAAATTGTATAAAACCAGGTTTCTTTAATGAACATACTGGCAGTAGATCTACTCACTGCAGCAAACTGCGACTTAAACAAGCCAAGAGCTTTCAACATGGTATTGCCTACACTGAAATGAACATGAAAAAAATCAGTGGAACCTGAACGCCTATCAGTCATTACAAAAATAAAATCGAATTAGTTTTAATCACTGCAAGCACAGAACTACTGAAATAAAACAGAAATATGGAAATATCTATGAATAAGTTAAACCCTTACCCTAGAGGTGTAATGCAGTGCTACTACCTGTACATGTATTTATTTTGTGGATTTTATCCCAAAGTGGGCAAAAACTGTATTACATTAGGTCTGCTTAATCTTGTTATATATATGGATATAAAGTAGCCACCCATCATTAGGGCACTCCCACATCAAGGCTCCAATTAGCAACCAGGGAGGATGAAGGCTATCATGTGCTTCCTCCGAGCCACATGATGCCATCTACTGCACATTCTCAAACTGCTCACCATTGAGAGTGGCGTAACACACTCGAAGGACACCAGTTCCTATCAGTTCTTTCCGCTTGCGTGAGCTCTCAGATGCCCGTGATTGGCTGTAGTGCCGTAATCAGATATGCAAGCGCTAAGTGCCTCACATCCCTCCCCTCTGACAAAGCTCAGCCAATCAGCTCTCTCCAGGCCCCCGGGTGCGAGAGAGGCTACAGAAACAACCGGGATTCAAACAGGCAATCTCCAGATGGTAGTGCGAGCACTTCTGTACCGCTTAATCCTGTATCCTGTTTTGATAGATTTCTTTTTTTTTTTTTTTTTTTACACCTGCTCATTCAATTTTCTAACATTGCCTGGCAAAAAAAAAAAAATCCTTCAGGGATAAAAATATATATAAAGTATATAATATATAAAGTAAATACTTAACATGAGGCTTTGATTGCATTATTATTGCAGTGATTAATATGTTTCAGCTAGCAACAATACTTTTAGGCTAAGGTGTGCAGTGCAGTGAATAACTTCTAATTTCTTAGACATCCATAAGATCATATCCTGCAGTTCCAGAGAAGCTTAAGCAAAGAAAACAACTAAGAAGAAGAATGCTGAAATGACTGGAAATGTGTTAAGAACTGTCCGACACATTACTAAAACCTGTAAGGATAGGGCTGAAATATTTTTAAAAAATCATAACTGGCCATCAGTCGCGACTTGGAGATCACTTAAACACTTGTTGAAGGTGCATCATACAAAATCACAGCTATGGTTAATAGTTTAAATAAGCACATTTACACCAAGCAATACAACAAGAGTTCATATGATTGGGAATAAACAGCTGTGTGGCCATAAGGAAACCACTTGTTAGTTAGACTAATTAGAAAAAAAAGGCTTCAATTTGCTGGGGAACATAAAGACTGCACTTTGGAGAAATGGAAAAAGGTCATATGGTCATCATAATCCATGACTCCAATGCCAAGATTCATCAGACTCAAATTTTTTAATCAAAGCTAAAGCAGCGCCAACGAAATATTAGACTGCGAGTCATTTTTCTTGCCAGGAAATGTATTTACCACAATATAAGCAAACAGAGACTTCATTTAAAACACCGCAACAATGACCAAGCAGTAACTAAGTGAGAGAAATGGACACTAGATGCATTGTGCAGTGCTCGTTCATGCTAATAAATAGAGTCTCACTTAGTGAAGCCCAAAGAAATTACTGCTGTGCTCTGATCCCAGCCTTGGTGTGCAAAATATAGTGTAAATCTGTATTTGTATTCATTTATAAGGCATTATCTCTTGTTTCCAATAATAAATTCCAATACATACACGCTTAATCTACTAATCAGTTTTGATTTCAGTAGGGTGTTTCAATAATAATTTGCCAACCTGAATGATGCTTCTTATGGTGTTAAGTCTTAAAAAGTGTTCCCAGTTGAATCCTTTAACACCCCAAACCATGCATAATCCACTTACTAAATGTTTATTACTCCTGATAATTTTTGGTTCTTTCAATTGTAAAATCTGTGGTCTTGAATTTACGCAACACTCTATTTTAGTTTGTTTGGACAAATTTTGAATAAATGCCTAGAAATTTCACTTATATAACAGGTGTGCTAAAATAAAGTGGCATTACAAAAATCTGGCGTTAGAGTTAGATTTGAATACCTTCAAGAGCATGTTAGAGCAATCAAATTAGACTGTATTTATCTGTCCATTCAATCTTTTGCATGAACACTGATTTCTAAAAAAAAAAAGAAAAAAGGCTGGTATGTGCTTAGGCGTGCTTTTTTTCGTCACTTTGAATAATAATATTTTTTTTAAAAAGATACCTTGCTTTTTAGAATTTTGGAAATCATACAGATCATATATCATACAGGAGGTCATGTTATTGTGTAATAATGCAATGGTGAGGTCAGGACTTCAAAACCTGTCCTTGAGATCTTACAGTTATTAGCCTGGCTCAATTAATTGGGTTAAATAAAAATAAAGCAAGAATGTACATGTCAAAATAGACCAAATGTGTTCTGTCTGGGGAATGTCCCGCAGTAGAAACCTCTAAGGCTCCAATAAAGAGCTATAATATTTTCATGTACTGTACAAAATGTGGCTGATGATGAAGTGGATCTCACAGTGCTAGGATCCCAAATCCGGGTTACTGTCTGTGAATACAAAGAAGACAGGCATTGGGGTTTCTACACCCTGGAAGCTGTCTATTCAAAAAATGCTTGATTCCGTGATTCTTTTGTGTGGCAATTCAGGTAGCACTACACTGACTCCAAAATCACATTTTTCTTTTTTTTATATATATTTTTAGTTTATATGTTTGCATTTGAGTTGGTGAAATGTTGCCGTTTCTCTTTAATCCAGCAGGTGGTGCACTCTAAACTATTCACATATTGGCAAGCGGGCGGCATAGTGGTTAGTCCTGTGGCTTCACACATCCAGGGTTGAGACTTCAAGTCCTGCCTCGATTCCATATGTAAGGAGTTTGCATGTCCTCCCACAAACCAAGGACTTGCAGATTAGGCTAAATGGTGTTCCCAAATTGCCCATGTCAAATATGACATTGTCAAGCAGCACAGCATCCTGTGTGGTATGAGCAGATTATTCACAAAGTTTTTTTACAAAAATAATATTGAACAGGATTATTTATTAAATCAGGATACTTACAGAATCGCTATGCAAATCAAATCGGCACTTAGGTTTCGTGATAAAATCGTATCAGGTGGTCCCCTGCTTATTTTTTCCTTTTTGACTTCAGATTTTCAGGAACATAGTTTAAATTTCAGTGTGGCGGGTTTCCTCAAATCTCCGGGGGCCGCGGTTGAGTTTCCTCCAGGTCCTCCGGTTTTCCTCCCACAGTCCAAAGACATGCGGATTAGGCTAAGCGGTGTTTCCAAATTACCCATAGTGTCTGTGTGTGTGTGTGTGTTCTCAATCAGCACGGCATCTGGTTGGTATGAGCAGATTATTCACCAAGTCTGTTTGGAAAAATGATATTCAATGGGGAAAATGATAAAATCACGATACTTACAGAATAGCACTGCAAATCAAAACCGGCACCTAGGTATCGTGATGAAATCGGATCAGGCGCTCCCTGATGATTCCCATCCTTACTGAGTTCAGATTTTCAGGACCGTAGGTAAAAATATTAGGTCGGCGGGTATCCTCAAATCTCAGGGGACCTCGGTTCGGACCTAAGCTGGGTTAGCAAAAGGGAGCAAGGCAGGAATATACCTTGGATGGAACACCGTGTTATCCATGTTCCATCTGTGTGTATGTGGGTTTCTACCAGCTTCTCTGGGTTCCTCCCACATCCCAAAATCATACGTGTAGGTGGACGGGCTATTTTAAAATTTCCCGTAGGTGCAAACGGGTGCCGATGGATTCGTATTCCATTCATGGCTGTTATCTTGCCTTGCCTCGTACCCGGTGTCCTCAGGATAGGATTCGGATCGACCCTGAGCCTGATTGCACGCCTAATTTCAGGACACCTAATAAAATTGGGTTTTATTGATAAGGGTCGCCTGATCAGTTTTATTTATTTATTTATTTTAAACAGGTGAAGTGTTGCAAAAGTTTTAGTACCCCTGTCTTAAAATCCTAATGTAAACCAAAGAGGAGGGGGGGGGGGGGGGAGAAGGTGGATAAGGATTTTTACACCTGCAGAATGCAGTGATATCCAGGACACTGAACCAGAGCAGCAGGCAGTTTCTCTCTCTCTCTCTCTCTTTCTCTCTCTCCAACAACCAACGTACAGTACACGATGCAGATGCACAGACCCAGGAGATGATGAGGACACCATTAAAACGTGACGTACTGATCTAGATCGTGAGAGAGAATAAAAGATCTACATACCGCATGGAGCTTTGTAATCATTTTGCAAGCCAAAAGCATTAAGATCGCCAGCGCGGAGATTGCGAGCTGAAACTGGCGGCACCTCCGTTGGAAATCCGGCTGAGGGGAAAAATCGCCTTTTCAGTCGACCGAATTCTGTCTTTCATCCGTCCCGTAATGCACAGTGCGCTCACCGCTCCATCTCCGCGGTGTGTGTGTGTGTGTGTGTGGTGTGTGTGTGGTGTACCAGTAGGCTTTAATGGCTGCACTGGCGCGCGACGCGACACGCTACGCCGCTCCTCCTCACACTCCCACACCGGCAAGCACACAAGTTGGAGTTTTGTCTCCGCAACATCTTTTTTTTTTTTCTCTCTCTCTTCCCCCTCCAGCTGACAGCAATACACACTACCACACGATCTCCTATAACATACTGTATATAAGAACATCTGGTGGGGGGGGAATCACCAGTGTGCATTACTGCATGGCAAGCAGTGCAGAATCAACGCATCATCATCATCATCATCATCATCATGTGAGAGCTGTACACGACCATCATAAATGTACAGTGTGTGTGTGTGTGATATGTCCATGCAGTCTGGTACTGCCATGGCAACTAAACCGTCTAACCTGTCCATTTTACCTAAAAAACAAAAGGTTGAATAAATACCCTATTATTATTATTATTATTATTATTATTATTATTATTTGAAATTTAAATGAATTTATGCCTAGACAACAGTATTATATGTATTATATCTATATATCTATAATATCTGTGATCTATTTATCTATCTATCATCATACATGCAATCCATCCATCTGGAATCCTCTGTAGTCCAACTAGGAATCAGGAAGGCCAGTCGTGACCATTTGTTTCTTCCCATTTTTACAACCGTGCCAGGCCAACATTCACACACGCATTCACGCACTACGAGCGCCAATTTCGGCTAATCTGCATGTCTTCGGACACTAGGAGGAAACCGGAATACCCGGAGGAAACCCACCAAGCACAGGGAGAACATGCAAACTCCATGCACACAGACCCCGAGGCGGGAATCGAATAAGCTGTCTATCCTTTGAAAAATGTTTGACTCAGTGATTTTTTTGTGAGGCAATTCATGTGACTCCAAAATATATTATTATTATTATTATTATTATTATTATTATTATTATTATTATATAAGTTATGTTTAAATTTGATTTGGTGAAATGTGGCCATTCATCTTTAATTCTACAGGTGGTGCACTCTAAACTATTCACACATGGGCATGCGGGCATACAGTGGCGTAGGTTTAAGCACTGTGGTCTCGCACCTCCAGGGTTGAGGATTCTATTCCTGCCTGGATTCTATGTGCGATGTGGGAACGCCAACTAGCATAATCTGCAGGTCTTTGGACTGTAGGAGGAAAACAGAGTACACAGAGGAAACCCACCAAGCACGGGAAGAACATGCAAACTCCATGCACACAGACCTTTGCCTGGAATAGTCTGACAGTGCCTGACAGTGTTTGGCTCAGACACAGATTAAAAGATTAAAAGTAGACTAAGACATACAGTATTTCTTTTGCCTGCCATATACATAATTCATCCCATAAACTCGTATTCCAGTACATCTAAATGTACAGTCTCATCTAGTGCTGATAATATCATGAACAACAGCTACGCTAATTCTTTCCCACCTGTTTTCTTTTCTACCCATCCTGTGGCATGTGGAGATTGTGTCGGCTCCAGTAGACAGAGACCAACCCTGCAAGGATCCTGAGGCATCCAGAGAAGGACCAACTCCAGCTGGATTCTGGTTTGTGATGGTTTGGAACTACTCCTGAGCTCCCAGTGATCCAGACCCCCTCTACCTTCTGCACCTGTCAGACCAAATTGGACTCTATGTTAACTTCTAACATATTCTGTTATATTCAACTTTCAGCTGCCTGACACACAGTATGTCTGCAAAACAATTCCTGCTATATTATATCACCAAAATGAGGATGGGTTTCCTGTTGAATCCGGTTCCTCTCAAGGTTTCTTCCCATTGCCATCTCAGGGAGTTTTTCCTTGCCACCCTCACCTTCACCCTTGGCGCCCATTATCATTTATACACAGTTTCTCACACATTCTCATACACATTTCCATCATTTTCTTTTGATTCATGTGAAGCTACAAAGACTACAAAAAGGGAATCAAACCCAGACCCCGGATGTGCAAGGTGACAATGCTAACCACTAAGCCACTGTGCCACCATACATCATATGTCAGTCAAAAGTTTGGATACACCATCTTATTCCATGTTTTTTCTTTATTTTTATTGTTTTCAACATTGTATATTAATATGGAAGACATTGAAATCCTGACAGAACAAATATGGAATTATGTTGTTATTCCATCGAGGGGTCACCACTGCGGACCAACTGATCTTGGCACAGGTTTTTACGCCGGATGCCCTTCCTGACGCAACCCTCCCGTTTTATCCAGGGTTGGGACCGGCACTGCATCCAGTGGCTGGGGTTTGGGCATTGGCTGGGAATCGAACCTAGGTAGTCAACAAAAAATTGTTAAATAAACCAGAATATGTTTTATATTTTCAATTCTTCAAAGTAAATACCTTTGCTTCGATGACAGCTTTGCACACTCACAGTAACTACCGTTACTGTACCCCGAATGGTTTTTCAACAATCGCAAAACAGTTCCCAGAGGTGTTGACTATATGTTGGCTCATTTTCCTTCACACTTCTTCTAAAATTCATCCCAAACCATCCCAGTTGGATTTAGATCGGGTGATTGTGGAGGCTGGACAATCCACACAATGCAACACTCCATTACTCACCTTCATGGACAAATAGCTCTTGTGTTTGGGGTCGTTTTCCTGTCCGAAAACAATCGATGGTATCACTTAATCCAAACCAGATGGGCTGACATGTTGCTGCAAACTGCTTAAGTGTGCCCTCAATTTTGACTAAGTCACCAACAGTGTCACCAGCAAAGCGCTCACACCTCCTCCTCCATGCTTCACAATGGGAACTACACATTCTGGAACCGTCTGTTCTCCCTCTTGATGTCTTATAAAGACATGGAGATTAGGACCAAAGTTCTCAAATTTTGACCAAATTACTCTTGAAAGCAAGACTCCTCTGCTTGTTATTCTTCCAAAATAATGGTTTCTTTTGCTCAATTCGACCATGAAGGCCTGATTCATGCAGTCTCCTCTGAACAGTGGATATTGAAATATGTCTGCTGAAAAGCACTTAATCTGAGGTGTTGTAAATTGCTGGTTTCTGAGACTGGTCATTCTGATAATGTATCCTCTGCAGCAGAGGTAGCTCTTGGAATTCCTTTCCTGGGACAGACCTCATGAGAGCCAGGTTCATCATAGTGTTTGATGATTTCATGTGCTTTCATTAGTTTTAGACTATCCTTGTTCAGGTTTATCAGATTATTTAAACAGGTATTACCAAGACTACTGACACCTCACATCAAAATTAATAGACTAATAATTTCTGGATGTGTCTGTGGTTTCCCATCGGAGTCTGGCGTCCCCTTTAAGTATTGCCTCCTCTAATAGTTTCCAATAGTTTTTTTTTTTTCCTGTTCCGTCAAAGTGAAATTCACCGTTTTCTCTTTACCACACGTATACTTAATCAGCCCGATCTTTAACATGGAGCAAACTGCTTATCTAAGTCATTGACCTCTTGCCTCAAACTAAATTAAGCATAAATCTAAAAATCAATGTGTTTGTGTGGTCCCAGTCACTCTGTGACATCCTGTTGTCTACAAAAAGGTTCTTATGAAGCTATAAATAGTTGTTGCTAGACTCATTTTCTTCCTCAGCATATTGTTGGGTATGACTTTAGATGTCACATTGGAATCAAGCAGGAGGTGTGTCATCGTACATTGGGAGTGATTCAGATGATTATATAATTCAAGCGAAGAGGTGGACAAATGATAAGCTCATTATCTCACTCACTGGGCAAGTAAAAGTGCCAACGTACTGGCCGGTCCAATGTGTTATTAGGATGGGAGCTGACTAGAATTAAAAAAAAAAAAAAATATATATATATATATATATATATATATATATATATATATATATATATATATATATATATATATATATATTTTTTTTTTTTTTCAACAAAACAGCTGGCTGTTTTTTTTGCATGCATTTATACAGTCTAGGGAAATGTTAAGCTAAGCCTAAGCAATAGGCACATCATATATAGCACATCATGTTTTCATTAGCCAACATTTCAGTCATAAGCTGTGGTGAAACCACCAATAAGACACTTTAGTGTTTCAACACTGTTCTTGATGATAAATAGATTGGCGGTTTTGTATAATTAATCCACCCTAGTGAAAACTGGTCAACTGTACCTACAGCCAGACCACTCCTTGACCGATGTATGTAGTGCAGCAGGTGATGGGATTCAGAATGAGTAATATGTTAAGGTGTGTGACATAACCATGAAACATGGAAATCACGAAATCATTATCTTTATCTAATAACCAGGAACATATGGATAATTGCTCAAAACATAGGGTTGAACTGGAGCTTTAGCAAAAGTTTATATGAGAACCATTCCACCCTTGGTGATAATAAACAGTAACAGCACTGGGACATGTAACTATACAGTATGTACCACTCCACGTCACAGGTGTTCTAGTTAATTACACTAACTGTTTCTCAGAACGTCCAAGTTTTATTTTCCTCACCTTATGTATGACTGTATCACAGCTGTGCTGATATTCTGCATGACAGCACTCCCTCTCGTGTGACATCGCTTAATCAAGACAGTGAGGAGACTCATACGTTAAACCACTGTCGGGTCCAGAATGCTTGCTAGTTTTTGAATGTCAATCATTTTATAGGCGTTATGTAGCATACCTGCTGCACCTTTAAATTTAAATATAGCTACATATTAAAATAAAATGTTATGTTTTACTTTAGTCTGCTCAGCCCAGGTGCTCGGGATACTGATTTGCCCACTACTGTAGTAAGTATGCAAGCGTATAAGTTTTTATAGAGAAATATCTAAATATATAAAAGGAACGTCCCCCAACACTGATTAAAACACACAAACCCTGATCTGTCCCTGAAATAAATTATTTAACTGTGTTAAATTCCACATCCTTATTGAAAGAACAATAATTATTCCTTGTTTTCTTATAAGACCTCATCTCCTCATGTACATATTTTTATGTATTATTTTTTAATGGAATGCCATGCTTATACCATGTGTAGTCTCAGCACCAGCACGTAACTGTTCAGAGGTTATCAAACTTACAAGGTTGCTGCTTTATTTTTACAGTTGCTTAGCAACAGTCAGATTTCTCAGAACTGCTGAAGGAAAGGAATGAAATATACAAAGTCTTAAGAGCTGTTCATCCTTCTTTTATATCAAGTCATTGACTATAAGAAAATCATTTGTGTTGGGTATTTATCATATCTGTGATTTTTGAACTAATACAATATAAGATTTGAAAACAGATTTTAGCTCATTCTGAAAATAAAGGGCAGTGAGATGTTTTAAAATGGTCATTGCATTGTAGTTTTTATTTCAGGACATGGAGTGCCTTACATAAGCTTTTAACCCATTGAACATTTCTATATTTTGAATGTTAATGAACTGTAACTGTAGATGAAACATAATTGGTATTTATGCAATATGTCTAACAGATAAGGTTAGGGAGGCTAAGCAAGGATATTGTCTGTCTTAAAAATGTGTAATAATAATAATAATAATAATAATAATAATAACAACAACAACAACAATAATAATAATAATAATAATAATAATAATAATAATAATTATTATAATAATTATTATTATTATTATTATTATGCATTAATTAATTTATTTATTTTAGACAAATTTTATAACCCAGGTTAAATTTAATGACCTTAAATGTTAGACATACATAGAGGTGGCACTTAATAATAATAATAATAATAATAATAATAATAATAATAATAATAATAATAATAAAGTGTTATTATTATTATTATTATTATTATTATTATTATTATTATTATTATTCATTCATTCATTCATTCATTCACTTAAACCTTTCCAGAAAAGTGGCATTTCTATCTATCTATCTATCTATCTATCTATCTATCTATCTATCTATCTATCTATCTATCTATCTAAAATACTACGCATGGAAAGGAGATTGCTGAAATGACTAAAATTGGGTTAAGAAGTGTAAAACATATTATTCACATCTGGAAGGATAATGCTGAATGGTCATCTTGTGGTCAGAAACAATTTGAATGAACATGATGAGATCACTTAATCACTTAAACATTTTTCTGAATTACTATCATTAAAAAAAACAACAACAACAGAAGCTATGTTTAATAGTGAACCTAAGAGCATTTCCTTACACACAATAAGAAGAGATCTCAAGGGACTGGGACAGCTGGTAACAGCTGTGTAGACTGGACAGTGGAGCAATAGAAAAATGGCATGTGGTCTGATGAGTCCAGATTTCCCCGTTCCAGAGTGATGTGCACGTCAGGGTACGAAGAGAGACGGAAGAAGTGATGCCCTCATCATGCCAAGTGCCTACCGTACAACCCTGTGGTTGGGGTTGCTTTTTGTTGGTCAGGTCTCGGTTCAGCAATACTATCTGCCCAAATAATGAGGTCATCTTACTACCAAAATATACAGAAAGACCAGGCTGTTTCCATCAACAGATTTTTTTTTCTTATCTGATGGCACAGGCATATTCTAAGACGCCAATGCCAGGATTCATTGGGCTCAAATTGTGAAAGAGTGGTTCAGGAAGCATGAGACATAATTTTCACACATGAATCCGCCACCACAGAGTTCAGACTTTAAACCTATTGAGAATCTTTGGGCTGTGCTGAAGAAGGAGGAGGATTTATGTAGCCGTCCGACTCTCCCATCATCAATACAAGATCTAGTAGAGAAATTGATGTAAAAGTGACTCAGTGTAAATGCGGCCCATATACTGTATATATTGTATATATGGCTGGGTAAGTTAACTTTCTCAATGAACCTGCCGAATATTTCCCTCGGGTTTCCTCTGGAAGTTGTAGCTTGCTGACTATCGCATGTTCAGCAGTTTTTCCTCCACCACTATCTGTAAGCAGGCAATTTACAATGAAATTAAAGCACCTTTTCAGAGTGTGCTCCCAGCAGCATATTCCTGAAAACAGCTGCATCTGTATATCTACCTACGGCACTATCTACCAAAAAACACACACGAACAAAACAAACACACAAACTAAAAACTGCCAGTGTGTATGGAATTTGAGTTAATGTTATGCTAAGAATAATTTCATTCTAATATCGCACCAACATGAAGGACAAATATAATAAGAAATACAAGGGGTGGTCAAGACAAACAGGTTCTTGTGATAAAATTTCTCTTGAAAGAAGGTGTGAAACTGATTGACATTCTCGCACACAGTCTGCTGATGAGACTCTTAGCAGCAGTAAAACATTTGAATGGTGCAAAATGTTGTAAAGAAATTAATGATGTACGTCCATGAATGATGATCCTGGCCGAAGTGGCTCTGAGCCCACTGAACATTCACCAACATGTGGAAGAGACACATCTGTCTCTCGTGTGGGAGGTCTATACACAATCATTCTCGAATATCACTTGCACACTACAGGACCTCAGCAGGGAGTTATTGCCACATCGCCTGTTCAGTCCTAACCTCGTTCCATATGTTTGGACCATTAAAGGAGTTCCTGGGAGGCCAGTGTTTCAGACATGAAGCAGGGCCAGGTTTGTGAAGCAAACGTTCTACCTTGATGGCATCCAAGCACTAGTAACACACTGGGTTTATATAGAGTGCAGAGGATTATATAAAGAAATGAAGGTCGCTTTTTCCCCTTATTATGTGTTCTGTTATTCTACACAACCACAAAAAGTCCTGGTTTGACTTGAACGCTCCTCATATATGTAACCAACCCAGTCTTTGTTCTGTGTAATGACCATGAATGAAGGTCTACTCGTAATTCCTCTGATCAGTAGCTGCTGGATTTGTAATGAAGCATACTAACAAGGCTAACAGGCTCATCCACAGTCTATTGCACATTATAGGTGTCATCTAGTGTAACGATTTTCTTAGAGAAGCAATTTGACCCAGTTGTATAATGGAGACAACTTTCTTTAAGCAGACTTTTTGTTCATGATTTCAATTAGTCTGTAAAGCACAGCATGAGATTGCATAAAAGATCTCATGAAATTCTAATCCATTCAAATTGGAGCTTGTGCAACTGAACAAATTACTGCACATACTGGTGATGAAAGAGCAGAGAGAGAGAGGTCACTAAAGTTTGTACCGTGGAGCCAAAGCAATTATGTCACTTTTCTCACTCTATACAGTGCAAAAGGTCAATTAGATCTTCCAGCTTGATCGAACCTTTTACTTAAACCTATTGATTATGATTTTTTGCCATCATATATACTACTAGTCAAAAGTTTGGACACACCTTCTAATTCCATGGCTTTTCCCTCAGTTTTATTTAGGCGTCCAAAATATGCAACAATCTTCTTCGACCAGTTAATATTGAGATGTATCTGCTACTTATGCTCTGTAAAGCCTTCATAATGGCTCTAATCTAAGGTGCTGTTAATTGGTGATTTTTTTAGGCTGGTAACTCTAAATGAAATTGCAGTTTTCCTGGGAAGGTCTTTATAAAAGCCAGTTTCATCATGGTGCTTGATGGGTTTTGCAAAAGCACTTCATAATACTGCTCTTGTAAGACAGAACAGCTGGCCTTTCTATTTTTAAAATACAGTAATTATAATGCAGGGTTGTGAAGGTGGTGTCACAGCATACTTTTGGGGTGTCAATTATTGCCAGTGTCCCTAATAACCTGGGGCACACACTAGACAAGGTAAAAATCCAGGTATTTCAATCACTGAGTTCAAGTGTTCCCTAGTGAAGGGCAATCTTAACGCTTCAGCGTACCAAGACATCTTGGACAATGCTATACTTCCATCTTTGTAACAACAGCTCAGGGGAGGCCCTTTTTTATTCCAACATGACTGTGCCCCAGTGCACAAAGCAAGGACTATAAAGACATGGTTTGATGAGTTTGGTGTGGAAGAACTCGACTGGCTCACACAGAGCCCTGACCTCAACCCCATCGAACACCTTTGGTATGAATTGGAACTGAGATTGCGAGCCAGGCCTTCTCATCCCACATCAGTGACTGTCCTCATAAATGCTCTACAGGAAGTATGAGCATGAATTCCCACAGAAAAACTCCAAAATCACGAACAGCCTTCAAAGAAAAGTGGAGGCTGTTATAGCTGCAAAAGGGGGGGCAACTGAAGTGTATGTATTTGTCATTGCAGGTTTGGCAAAAAAAACCTTTGTCCATATAGTGTAAACTAAATAAAAAGAAAATAGCCCATCAATCAATAATGATTTGTGTGTAGTATTTGTAAGGAACCAGCAGGGGGAGACACTGCATCTGATTTGATAAGGGACTACATTACAGAGCCACAGGTAGACTTCCCAACCGCGCCTCTGCTGGTCATTTCAGGGTCTGAACCCAACATGGCCCCCTATTGGATATAAAGTGTGCTACACAGGCTACAAAACCCGTTATATCCTACCCTATGTAGGAGTCCTAATTAGGGAGCATGGGGAGATTTGGGATTCAACCCAGGTTGGCTCCTGTAATCCAGAAGGAGGCTTGGCAACAAAGTAACTCCCGAGTTTGATTAGGCTCCTAACCGACGAGGGCTTTATCATTTTTCTTCATTTTGTTTCGTGTTCACAGGATACATGCTTAGGAATAATGAATGTATTTATTTGTTTGGATAATAATAGGTAATTTACCTTCTTATAAGGCGAAATAGCCAGGCGTTAGCTTGGGAAACGTCTTACCGGCTGTGCGTCCATACTTTAGTGTAACCGTATGCTTATTTTTATTATTTTTTTGGTTAAATACCGACTACTCGCTTTTTTTTTAAAATACAATATAAGGCAATATTAATGGTTTAATCTGGTCCATCGACATTTAACAGTTTAAAGTTTTGCCTTACTTTATGGAGGAGCTAACAGGCTAACTGCATCCCGGCTAGCGACTAAAAACAAGTGGCGTTTAAATAATAAAAAAGACAAAGTTTATTGTTGTTTATTGGTGACGTTTTTCTTTTTTGTGTCATTTGCGTCTGATAAAATTAAGAATTGTTAAAACACAGCATGGACGTGCGGACTGCTTTTAAAGCACCTCCTTGTCGAGAGAGATAAAAAAAAAAAAAAACCCAAGAAGAAAAAGGGGGAAAAAACTAGAAGGCGTTATAGAGACTGGCGTTCAGCATCAGTGTTACTCTGAGCGCGTCACCATGCAGGCGGTTAGTGCTCACACACACGATTATACAGGTTTAACACAAGCCGCTGGTAGAGCCGGAATCGCAGAAAGCTTTTGAGGGAAGTTCGCTTCTTAGATTTTCTTTTAAACCAGGGACAATTTGGACAATAAAGCCAGCTGTTGTTTAAGCACACGCGGAGTTTGTGTGTGTGTGTGTGTGAGAGAGAGAGAGAGAGATGGACGCTGTGGATCCTGCTCTGGGTCTGGAGTCGGACTACAGTGTCCGGGATCACAGACTGCTGAGTGACTCGGACAGGACTTCCGCTCAGAATGGACGCGGTGAGGACGCGTGGAGATTAGTGTGTGTGTCCCTGTACGGAGGAGCTCCGTGGGGCTTCACTCTGAGAGGAGGACGAGAGCACCGAGAACCGCTCATCATCACCAAGGTAAAGCACACAGACCCCTGGCTTCAGTCTGTCTGCATGTCTGTCCCTCTATCGGTGCCTCTGTCTTCTGGAATATCACTCCTATCAGTTACCTTACACTGTCATCTGTCTGTCTTATGGCAGATCATTCAGCCTGGGTCCTTTACAGTATTGATTCTCGCTTTCTTGCTTTCTTACTTTCTTACTTAAACCCCACTTACACCCCACTTTCTTTAAAGTGTTCGCTTTCTTTCTTTCTTTATTTTTTGTCATTCTCTTTTCTCTATTACTATTCTCTTTATAGTAATAGTTATATTCCTGCCTGAGCTTCTTTATCTTTTTTTTGTTTTATTTCTTTTTTTGCAAAGTAATAGTAATCTTACTTCTGTTGCAGTATTAGCTTTCTTTCTTTCTTTCTTTCTTTCTTTCTTTCTTTCACATGCTACCTACATGTTGGCCTATCCTTTGGCATGTCGCCCATCCCACTTTCTTTACAGTATTGGTTATATTTCTGACTGGACATCTTTCTTTCTTTCTTTTTTTCTTTCTTAAGGATCATCACATTCTTTAGGGTATTTTCTTTTATTTCTTTATCAAGTATTAATAATCTCACTTTGCTTATCGTATTTGCTAGAAGAGAGATATGAGATAATGAATACTTTGTAAGAAGGTATTAGTAATCTCACTTCTCTTTTAGCTTAAAGTTAGCCTGCTTTCTTTCTTACTGTATCAAGTAGCTCCTCGGCATACGAATGCCCTCCCTTATGAATTTCCGCATTAAGAATTTAAAATTTTGCAAGAAACTTGCATCGGCGCACAAAGCATTTTTGTAATATGAATGAACTGAACCAAACTGAACGTCAGCTAAGTTGCACATATATCCAGGAGCTGATAAAAACTTATTTATGTCAGTGGATTTTATTTCATATTTTATTTAATATTTTACTTTATTTTTAATATTTTTTTCTAAATGTTTAAATTATTTTTATATGCAAAAAATATGATTATAGTGTAGGAAATTGGTGATATTTTTGGATGGCTGGAATGGATTATTTCTTTTTCTTTCTTTCTTTCTTTCTTTCTTTCTTTCTTTCTTTCACATGGTTCATGTTTGTCTATCTAATTTTTTTTGGCATATTGCCAATCCCACAGCATTATTTTATATTTTTGTTATTTTATCTGTCTTCTTCACTCACTCACTTACTCACTCACTCACTCACTCATCTACTCAATATCACCCATCTCAGTTTCCATACAGTATTAGCCATGTTTCTGTTTACATTATGACATTACTCATCTCACTGCTTTTACACCACGTTGAAGTCATGATGTACCAGCTTCTTTTTACCCCCAACCCCGCCTTTCCAAACCTTCTCAACATGTCTATAATAAACAAAAATTGTACTTAAGTTACACTTCATGTTACAGCTGTGACCAGGTATTTTGTTAGCCACATGTCTCTGAGCCTGTCAGTCTGTACTAGGAGTTCTAAGTTTACACGCCTTTTCCTTTTTCCGTACCTGGCACCTGACCATCACATTATGTGTTTTTTGAGCACGCCGGTCCGGATTAAGTCTCTTTTTTTTACTGTTATAATAAACTCCACTCATGTGTAAAAGCATTCCACTAGGTGTTGGAGTATGGCTGTGGGGATTTGTGATTATTCAGCTACAGGATTGTTAGTGAGGTCAGGTACTAATGTTGGGTGAGGATGTCTGGGGTGCAGTCAGTGTTCCAGTTCATCCTAAAGATGTTCAGTGAGGTTGAGGTCAGCGCCCTGTGCTGTATGTAATTCCACTTCAGCTTTGGCTAACCGTGGCTGCAAGGACCTCACTACTGTATGTCACCATGGTTATTTTGGAACAAGTTTGGGGATTTGTAATGCTACAGCATACAAAGACATTGTATATAATTGCATGTTTCCAAATTATTTGTGTGATGGTCAGGCATTCACAAACATCTGTCTATTATATAGAGTATTTACCTAATAAGCTAATGGTCTAATTGTTGACATACTGATGGAAGAGATCTATTTCAGTTTTGACCCCACCCACCTCAACATAGCACCAAACATTACTCGATTGTTTGATGAAAATAAAATAGTTGAACATTATATATAATGATCATCATGTTCAAACTCAAATATAATGGATTTTTAGAGCTGTTAGATTCAATGTAAATATCAAAACATTTGATAAACATTAATACAAATGTTATAATAAATTCCACTGCTTCCTTAGAGGTTTACAGAAGTTTTTCTTACCTCCAAACCAGATAATCTTCTGGTACTTGATCATACAAACACAATATGCTCCGGAAAACTTGATTTTGGATGTGTGTTTCACGCTGTCACATTGTTTGGAAGGGATGCCAAACTGCTCACGAATTGTTTTAGTCAGTTTTAAGTATCAGTTTTGCCCCAAATGTGGTTTCTGAGCTGAATGTCGAGGTTCAGACTGAACCCAGGGCCAAAACTTTATGCAATAATGACAAACCAATAAAGACATGGCTGACTGATGATACTGTAAAGAATCTAAAGAAAACTGATGGCTGATGCGTGTTATTTTTTTCTTTTGTCTGTGTGAAAGAAAATAACTTAATATAGCATGAGGTGACTGTAGTCTATATTCATCATTTAAAGTAAAGGAAAGGAAACCTGAGGGCCTGGTGTTGGGGTTAAAAAGCACTTTAGTTTGCTTATTTGAAATGGGTCCAGATGGAGGAGGGGTGGTCTTGGACACAAGTTTTGATTTATTTTCTACATTCTAGAACAATACTGTTTTTCTTTCTTTATTTATTTCTTTTTTAAACAATGAAAAAACATGTATGGCAATATGTAATAAGTCAGTTGTTATTTTACAACATGAAGGCCATATGAACTAGAATAGTTTTGAACAAGAACATTATCAAGTGCATTTGCAAAACCCATCAAGCACCATGATGAAATTGGCTCTAATGAAGACCATCCCAGGAAAACAAGACCAAAACTTATCTCTGCTGCAGAGTAATTCATTGTGTGATTTCTGAGTGTTCCCAGCCTCTCAACATAATCTGTTCAAAGGAGATTAATACATATTTTGGATGCCTTTGTCAATTTGGCATCGTTTGTTTTATAATTTAAAAAGAAAAAATATCGGTTAAAAACATGGACTCAGGTGTGAATTCATGTATCACTGCACTGACTCCAAAATCGATTTTCTTAAATTATTTTTGTGGCAGTAAAATGTTGCTTTTCCTCTATAATTCTATAGTCTATACTATTCGCAATAGTATACACAGATCGCAATCGCAGTACATATTGAATCCGAAGTATTGCGAAATTATATCAACTGGTTCCTGGTGATTCCCATCCTTACTAACTAGGGGTGCAACTTTTACACATTTATCTTAACTAATAATTGAAAACTATTAATCATTTATTAATTATTAAGGGTGGGAAGACACTTTTTTTATTGAATAGTTCTAGTGTCACAATCCCATCATTGTATTAATGCCATAATGTCCAAATAGTTTTTAACAAACCGTTTTAAACAAAATGTCTAATATTGTAAACTGTCTGAATTGCAAGTGCTCCCTCTTGTAATGTTCAAGACATCCGAGAATTAGAAATAAGGTACAAAACCGAACGATATCGGTTACTACATTTATAACTGGTTAAATTCTTACTTGTGCTATTTAGTGCTGAGCACAAACAGTTAATTCTTCAAATGTGAGTTTTATAACTACTGTATGTGATTTATTTAAAATTGTGTATACACTACCAGTCAAAGTTTGGACACCCCTTCTAATCCCATGGTCTTTCTTGACATATATAAAGTTTCTGCATTGTGAAATAATGCTGAAAACATTTGAAATATGCAATAATCTCCTTTGAACAGTTAATATTGAGATGTGTCTGCTACTTATGCTTTGTAAAGGCTTCATAACGTCTCTAATCTGAGGTGCTGTTAATTGATGATTTCTAAGGTACTGGTACTCTACTATTTCAAGGTCCCATATTTTTCTGTTTCTATAACAATGTAGGATAGGTCCCAAAGGTTCCCTAAAGTGTCTGTTAATGCTCCAGCTAAAATATCCCTCAGATAATATATATTTTTATACCTCATGCTTTTTTTTTATTGAGCCCTCTCCAAACATTGTTTCACTGTCTGTTTAAATGAGCTGCCGTGGCCCTCTAGGGAACAAGAGAGCTGAGCAACAACAAGAGTTGTCGGAGGGGATGATCTTATATGAGGTCATATTAGGGGGTCATATTTAGTATTGGCCAGGGTTTAAACTGGCTTGTTTAAACCCTGGCCAATACTAAAATGGAAGCAGGACAAATAGCAGGGAATGTTTATTTCTCACATTTGTCTTTGTACATGCACACACCTGTCTGAATGTCTGAAAATGACTAAAATATGAGTTTTGCATAATAACTTGAAATGTAAATGTTGGATGACTCACATTCTTTCAATGAGCTGCCTTATTTCTCAAGAAATTGTGCAATAGTAGCCTGTTTTTCCCAAAAAAATTTAAACTCCTATTTCATAAACATTTTGCTCACTGTATTTTGTTTTACTACGGTGCGCCTTAGTTCTTTCTAGTTCTTTCTCACCAGGAAACCTTTTCTCTGGACCTTCAGTTTCTCAACACAACATATTTTAAATAAGTGAAATGAAGGTGTTTTTATAGCCAGGAATCTGAAATGTTTTGCTTATGAGAGAATTATTTGTATATAATAACGATAGGAAAAGGTTTGATGATTTGATGTACTGAGGGAGAATAGGCATCAGTTCAGAAGCTTAAATTCAACCAAAACAGGTCGCTCTGAGGTAATAACACCTCCAGAAGATATGCTGCAGTAAACCTTATTTGCCCTCCTCAGTATGTAAATATGAACATGAGAATATGAGCAGTTGTTCAGGCCCTAAGTCATATTGCCGCAAGGCCACATTTCTAAACAAATTATCAATGCATTAATTTTCCTTAAACGAAAGCTTATTCACAATTCTAAAAAGTTTTAATGCAGTGCTTCAGTTTTTCTGGTTAATTGAATCAGAAAAGCAAAATCTCATACAAACATTGTGTTCCATATCAGTAACAAGTACTGCGATATGAGATTTTCTCCATATCACTGCAATAATATAAAAACATGGGCACACACATTTGAAAGATATTTTTTTGTGGTTTTGTAAATAAAGTAAGCCCTGAGATCATTTAGAAAGCACATTTTTAGGTTGAAGTGCCGTAGTGTTGCCATAGAGTTGTTAAAGGTTATTTTTGAATCGATTAATTGTCATTAAGGATGTAACTGCAGTAACAAATATGATTTGTTTTGCGTGTATGGGTGTCTTTGACAACCCAACTGTAATCTAACATTAGTTTAGCTGTTCTTCCTAGCCAGACTCCTTACATGCTTGCTAACAATTTATTTGAAGAATTATTGCATGTAAGGACAGTTTCCAAGTTGCCTTTCGTGAACACTGAATCGAGTTGGTCTGATTACAATCCACCTCCACTTACGCTATCTTTTCACAGAGAGTGTGTTTGCAAGTATTTCAGGAGCATTCATGTACACATGCGATTTTGCCCATTTAAAGAAGAAGAAGAAAAAAGTATGTGGAAGTTACTATTGTATTGTGGTGGGGTGTGTATGTGTTTGGAGAACATCAGATCCTGCCTCTAGAACTGTTTAAGTAAAACATTAAATGAGGGTAAATTTTGTCAAATTATCACTAATTATTAACGATTAAATGATTATTAACTTGTTCAGCTATTGGCTAAAAAATTTGTAAAATTTGAAACCTTTGTTTGAACAAATCTGTGTTAACTTAAATTGTCAATGTCTCCAAGGTAGGAGATAAAAATCCTCCAACTGGCCAAGAGCCCAGGTTTAATTTTCTACTGATTCGCCACTGAGTTTTCAACTGTGAACTGTCACCTGTGATTAAATTTTTATTTTTATAGATTTTTATTTTTTTAAGCACAGTATGTTGCAATAAGGGCATTACTCTACAACCCTGATGTTCCAGGTATATAATCTGTGAGTCTTGGGTGTTAATATGTCTTGTACCATGGAATTGATGTCAAAATTCTATTTGGAGAAATTGAGTTTTACAAGATGTAACTTATCATTAATGTATAAAGGACTAATTTTCTGGACGCATGTTAAACCTGCTCTGGCCTCACTTTATAAGATCTCTTGGGAGTTAAAGAGGAAGCGTAGACGAGACGGTGTGTGGAAAAGGGGCCCAGAGTGATCTGAATCTATTCACATGCCCTGGAATGGAAACTTTGCATTTTCAGCTTTGAAACACATTTTTTGGCAACTCGTTTAGAACAGAGGTCGAAACTCCTCCGTGTTTTGACTGGTTAATTATCAACTCAGAAAGACCTTGCTGGGTGATTTAGGTGGTATCGCGGTCTATATATATTCAGTGTGGAATGACCTACATGTTTTGACTCTGTGCTCTTCAGCTCAAAACTTTTGAGAAGTCCAGGACTTTATGCTGCGTCTAGCAACAGTTCTTCTCGCTGCCTCGACTTCCCCTGTGAACTCGGCATCCTTTAGAAAGCCATGTGACCTGCACAAGTAGAATTCCAGCCATTGCTGAGGTTCTTAAGGAGATCAGAAGTTTAGCCTGGATCCTTTTTCTCTGAAACTTTCTGAATAGTTGGCGCTGCTAGAAGATGCTTTTGAGTTTGTAAGGTTGAATGGATATTCTGTTGTTCGCCTCCTGAGAGACTTACTCAGCAGGAAACGTTGGCATTTTTCCATACCTCCCAGAGCCCTGGTCACACCTCAGCAGGTGGTGAGATAAGTTAATATTATACTCTTATGTTAGCATGTTGTTGTTATTGTCAGTTAAGTCTTTCATGGAAATCATTTAATGGGTCTAGTAACATTCAGATGATTAAACTGAAGTTTACATGTCAGATCTGTTTATTATAGTCTTGAGATTATTTCACCTGTGCAAGATGTTTTTCCACTTCCCCTTTAACGCTATGAATAAATTGATGGACAGTTGTGATGGTAGGCATGTCACTTTAGCTGGTAGTTATTTATTTATTTTTTTCCCCAAAATGTGCCATTGATTTTTGGCAAGGCAAATTCTTTTACCTTATCTGTTGCGTTTCACAAGGTCAGTGTTTAAGCTCACTAGTATCTGGAGTGTTTCCATGGCCATCTCACATTTACTTTTGACTTCTCAATGGCCTTTTTTAACATGCAGGTATGCACAATACTGCTCTGTATTAGGGCTTGTATTAGGGAAGTACGAAGTTTTACTAATCAATGACCACTTAAAAAAAATAGTCAACTAAAGCATAAACGGTTTGAGGAATTGAGAACAGGCTGCAAGTATAATTTCTAGCTTCTATGCCAACATAATAAATAATAAACCTTGGCTTCATAATCCTTTAATTAAGAACATACCAGTTCTTAAAAAGGTGGTTCAGCTGAAATTGTTGAGTCTGTATCTGAGCATCCATAGCACAGAAGCTCTTTATGGCTAAATAACAGGTGGAGAATAATAGGCCTGCTCGATTATGGCAAAAAAGCAGAATAATAACTGTAATCACTATAATTTTTGGTCAATATTGAGATCACGATTATTCAATGTGATTATTCATTGACTTTGGAAACATTGTGTTTAATGAAGGATAAAAAAAAAATGCCATAGCTAGGCTGAGGGGGAGTTTGGGCTTTTACTTAGAGGTGCATTGGCTCCCTAAACTCACAGTTCATTGTATTATGGTTTTTGAGTCTAAGACTGAAGAATTTTTTAGATGAGCTAAAAATGGAGGCGAATATAATTTTGCTTTCTATTTTTTGCTTATAGAACATTTCAATCAAGGAACTTTTGCCTATGGTTAAAACTTGTTTAAAATGAAAACTCAGTTTAAATAAAACATTATTCAAGATGTTCAATAATAACAAGTTTGAACTATTTGATTTTATTTGTACTTTAAATAATACCCGATGTGCCAATTACTTCATTCGCGTGGAAATTAACTGCCCACTCATAAGCATGTTTTTTTTTTTAAATGAACAGCATCTGTTTAATTTTCGGATAAACTAAAATTTTTGTTACTGCAAGGTGGGCAGACTGAAGGTGTGAGATCGCGTTTATTAAGTTGATTTTGATTGCAAAAATGTACAGCGCCATCTGTTGAATTTTGAGATGTAAATTTTAATTTTTTTATATAAGGGTGTTTTCCATTTAAATTTTATAGTAGCATATCTTCTCTTCTCGTGGGCCAATTACGATGAAACAAAGCCTATATGTTACCTCAAGCTTGGCCAAATACACCTGTAAAAACCCCAAATTCGTTCAGTAGTTTTTATGTGACGCATGCACAAACAGACCGACAACAATTCCAAAAAACATCTTGATGTGTTCTATTACTCACACATGAGTAATCTTATGATGCATCATAAGCATCTTATGATGCTTCAAATAATTTTTTCGCAAATTCAATGTATAGACAAGCCAACTGTACAGTTTTATTATATGTGCAGAAAATTAAAGATTTTGTGAAGCTGCTTTGAGACAATGACAATTGTTAAAAGCGCTATATAAATAAAATTTAATAATAATAATAATAATAATGTACTTTTTGTCTTTGGCTGAACATGTGTTTTATGTAGGTTATACAAATCTAGGTCAATTCTATTGAAACAAATCAGGTGCATATGTATTTAAGCTATAGTGTGTTTTTTTTTGTTTGTTTTTTCTTTTTAGTTTTTTTGCACATTTATGTGCAATGTTTCAGCATTATCTGGCAACCTAAGCGTGGTTCAGAGTTATCTGTCAGCCCCTAAAGAGCACAGTAAAGGCAATGATGGGGGAGAGCGTGGCTGAGCGAGGAAAAAAAAAATGCAAATTGTGCGTGAGAGAAAATATCTGCACTGATCACAGATCAACTACAGACTGTCGTCACTAGCTCTTAGCGAGGGTTGAACGCGCAAAATTTAAAACACAGTCAGACTATAATCAGTTAATGTTGATTATCTTGTTTTTATAATCGTTGGAAGTCAAAATCATGATTAAACGAGACCTAAACCAACATCTGGAATTTTTTTCTCCACCATTTTTAACTTCTTCCTCGGTAGCTTCCAAAACTAAGAGTCTGGATGAGCTTCTTTGAGCTGGCATGCTGTTTGTCTCACTCTAACTTAGCTGAGTGCTCATGTGCAACCATTGGCCCAAAAAATGGAATTTACTACACCACAGTGCAAGGATGTTATTTAGCTTTAAAAGACAACATGCACGTTGTGACCTGCCATGCTGAAAAGAGTGTGATCGTTACAGATAACCTAACCGATTAGTGCCCGTTCGTTGTATGTTGTAGCTCTATGCAAGGACTACGACAAGGCAAGGTGTGCTATAAGAAACACTTATTGACATTTTAGGATGTGGTACAGCGAGGAGCTCCAATAACAGCACGTCCCGGTTCCAGTTTGTATATCTATTATGAAAGGACGCGGCATGTTTGTGACTCACTTGTTGTTACATTCATCACTGTCAAATGTGAAAGACTCAAGTTGGTTCCTGTTATCATGTGCGTTATAATAACTATGAACAGCCCTCTGCAGCCCCCCCCCTCCCACTCATGAATTTAATAAGAAAAAAAGCACCTTGTGATGTTAAGAAACCTCATAGCCCTTTATTCTATTTTGACTTTGCTTTCCTTTTGACTGTAGACACTGGATCCTCTTTCCAAAAATGCGAAATAAGCAGCTTCTCACATAAAACTTCCCCATATCGCACATTTTTAAATTCAGCATGTATTGAGCATCTGCCAGTCGTATCCCTATGAAGCAGTTATATTTATACATAGAAACAGTAGTAGTTTACAAAATGTATTTTGCATTTAGAAATGTCATGTGTTTCTTCAGAATGTGATAAGGTTCTTAGTAACGTTTACAGAATCCATTGGCAGGTTTGGAAAAATCATCATTATTATTGGGGATTAGCTAATGGTAAAGATACTGATGGAGTTGTAGTTCTCTCTTCTAGTCTGTCTAATCAGTTGTTTATATATTTATAAAATTATATGCTTCTCTTCTGATGATCTCATCAGTGATGGTGCGACTACTGATATTTTAAGAGGAAACATGATACTACACATGCCATAATTCAATTTGAGGTTTTAAAAACGGTATAGATAACTGTTGAAGTGTGTATACACTTCTTTTGGCTGAGATATTGTGTGTGTGTGTGTGTTTATACTGTACACACACACACACTTTTATTGCTATTTCATTGTGGCATGCGCATGCATTTCTTCTTGCGCTGTCTCTTTCCCCCCGATTTCTCCAAGGGTTCATTGAGGTTCCTGGATTAAGCTGGCAGTGCCAGGAACATGCATGGAATGTCAGAGCTTTGCAGTATTCTCCAAATGTACTGAATTATACCTGACAGCCTGAAGCCTGTTGGAAAGGCACAATCTAGCATCTGGGATAAATTTAGCTTGGATTAGAGAGACCTGGACAACTTTATATATAGCTAACCTTCACTTGGAATTTGGCCATGAAATTTTTAAATGAAGGCTGTGCACACGCTGTGCTTCACTTCATTTCTCCTAAGAACCGACGGAGATCTTCATAACCCCTGAAGGACCCTCGCGGTTTTTATGCCTTAAGGTTCCCATTATTTCGGGAAGTGCACATTTTGTTTTAAGCCAGAAACAATGTGAAAGTTGTTCTCATTCATACTTGTTAGTATTAAACAGTTGGATAAATGCTATTAGTGACAAGCTCACATGTCTCTATGTCCTGCTTCTTTACTTTGGATACACCTAACCATTCATTACTAGATTACTTTATCTTTTACTAAGAGGCTTTGTTTATTAGCTCAGTTTAATTGTTCAACGTTTCACAAATTAACAGGAATAAAAGTTCCAGCATATCCAAGTTGGCTTTATTTAAATGGAAAGTATTTAGAGTAAAAATGGGAGAAAACTGGAACTAATTAAAATTCCCCACATTCTTTTCATACCTTTTGGTTTTGCCAAAGGTCTTCATTGTGTTTATTTTAAGCCCCTCTTTTCAGTGATCCCCAAGTAATCCTGTTTTACACTGTTTACACGCGGGATGGACGCTTTTACACACCCCATCTGTCTTGTGGCTCAGTATGATTATATCCATTTGTAGAGAAATGGATCAGATCACACACGTTAATGTTACACCATCGTATAAAAACCTGCCAAGTTGACTAAAATGTTTTCAGACTGAGACCAAGTAATAAGTTTATCTCAACCCTGGCTTTTATGTTCACACAGAAAGCAAATATCTGTTGTGTGTTTAATAAAAGCAAAATTAAACATACTTGGTAGGATGACCGCTTGCTCTCAGAAGAGACTTGGATTCTACAAGGTGTTGGAAACAGAGTCTGGTTCATGTCGACATGATTGCATCAAAGCAGTGCTGGAGACTTTTCAACTGCATGTTTCATGCTGGCAATCTCAACTTTCTATCCAATACCAATGGCAGCGCAACGAAAACATCCCACACACCATTACGCCACCACCAGACTGAACTGTTACAGTAAGGCAGGTTCTGTTCATGATGTTTACACCAAATTCTCACCCTACCATCTGCATGCCACAGCAGGGAACAAGATTTCTTATAGATTGCAAACATTCGTTCAGGCTTCCGTCACCCAGTTTCGTTCATGCGAAGCATATTGAATTTTCAGATTCCTGTTTTTGCTCAGCATGAATAGATCCAGATGTTGCCTGCTGCTGTTGTTGTTCACTTCCCTCACGTTGGGCTGTTGTTGACTGTCCAGAGATGCTTTTGTGTTCACCACAGTTGTGAATAGTGCTTATTTGAGCCACTGTAGCCTTCCTGTCTAGAGCTGGGTGTCCTTGACTTCTATACCAGCTCCTGAACAATCTTATCAAGCTTTGTTTTATCACTAATTTTGTATGATCCATTTTAACAAAATAATATTTTGGTATCTTTTATCATCTTTTATGGTATCTTTTTATTTTTCAGCTCTTTGGCATGTTTACATACTTGAAGCTCTTTCATAAAACAGCTTTAAAATAGTAACCTATATACCCCAATGAGTTTAACTTGTCTGTCTCACCTTTTTAGTTTTCTTTCTCTGCAACTTATCACTTAAACCAGTTTTAGAAAAAAAAAAATAGACGCATTTATCACAACTTAGAAATGTCTGTTAATATCAGGAAAAAAATGTATAGTGTAATGGGAACCTTCATATTACCAGATGACTTCTGTATTTCTCAAACCACAAATTTAAAACAGTTTAGCTTTTGATATAACTCGCTATCTTTATCCAAAGATAAAACTACACTCAAACAATATCTAAAGTTACACAGAATACCCGTTTAAGTCCCCGGAGTCCTACTTTTGTTCACATAGCCACCTTTACTTCTACTGTAAGATGAGATTTGCTCCCCAAAATTGAATACTGAATGGCTCGGTTGTTCCATCAATGCCTTTGAGAGCCATGAGAAGCAACTGTTTAGATATTATCCATTTTCCCTTATTTCTTATTTTATTGTTAAACGAAGTGTCACTGAACATTTTTTTTAAACCTACACTATTACCGTAATACACATTCTACTACATATTGTAGAAATACTTTGATTACATGATGATCTTGTCATATCATCACAGCCTCCATGTGACGAGTGCTGGAATAATCACACAAGACTAGTGTTGGTCACTACCTCACCTGCTAAGCTCTAAGTGTTGGTGTTTTTTCCGGCGCTGAAAGAACTCACTTGTATGGTATCAGTCTAAATATGTAAAGCATGTGGGCGGTTGTCTCGTGTTCTCAGAGGGGAAAAAAAAAAGGGTTTTGAACTATCCCGTTGTCATTGTTTGAAGTCTTCCCACAGATAGTGACAGTATTTCCTTATTTGATTCTCGGTACTTCATTTTCATAGTTGAGGAAGTTATAATGATTCCTGCCGAATATACCACCTAGCGCAGGTTTTTTATTTATTTTTTTTAAATAAATGACATCTGTAGGGTTCTAATATAGTCACATTTCTATTAGTTGTTTTATTTATTTATTTATTTATTTTTTGACTTTTATTATAATTTTTTTTTAAATAAATTGTTTTCAGGCCTTTTAAGATGAACTGTTAAAAATACACCTCTCTTGGCCCGCACACATGTGGTTAGTGGTTCATGTCAGTTTATGCCAAGGAAGCAGGACACAATATAGTATTGTTCTAGTATACATATGCAAGACAAAAGCATTGTGATGTGTGTATTTGAAGCTGTGGGATAAATAGTGAGCGGTGCGTGTGGGAGCTCTGCAGGACCAAGGGAAGCTGTCAACTCAGCACTGCACACAGAACGACAGTCAGCACAACACACACATTCCACAGATCCACATCCTTTCCCCTCACCATAACGAATGCCAGAATGCACTTTCAGCAAGTTGCAGTGCAAAGGATTTTGGCTAGGTACATATACCTGTAGTCAAATTGTACAACACCGTATCGTGTTAATATAGACAGTTGTACATTTTAGTTTTTAGATTTGTTCTGTGATTTAGTAGTCACCTCCCGATACGATATTATGCCGATACGTAGGTGCCAATTCGATTAAATTTACAATTCTATAAGCAGCATGATTTTATAAGTTTCTCAGTTCTATAGTAATTTTTATAAAAATATATCAATAAAAATATATTTTTTTAAAAGTCATGAGTAATTAAATGAAGCGCATTCCTTAGTTTAATTAACATTAGTTTGTTTACTTAAATTCAAGGGTAGCAATACAACACAAACTAAACAATATAAACTAACTTCTACTACAAAAGTTTATCATTTACCTGAGCACCATGTATGTCATCCACCGTAATTATTATTTCTAAACAAACATAGCAAATAATTCACTCCTACCACACAGGATGAAAATATGTTAATAGTTAAATGTATCTTACCTTGTCCAATCTGTGACATTTCACAAATGAATACAAGTCTCAGGTTTTCTTCAATATTCACAGCAATGACATTAAAAATATGAACAAAAAAATGGTGCATCCCAGTTGTTTTTAATTTAGTTATCATTTTCATACTGCTTGACCCCTCACTATAAATTCTACTGCTCTTTTAGCATCTTATTTTGAGAAAATGTCAATGTTATTAACTTTTGTCTTTGTATTCAATCTGTAGAACATCGATGCAACGTCTGCTTACTTTTAATTTCCACATGAGATAATGAAAAGCAAGAGGGTGTTGGTATAATCAAATGTCGTCTTTCGCTGCAATTAAACTTCCCTTGTGTCTGCGGCAGTGCACGTGTTTCGTCTTCGTCATCGAATGAAATAATGAACAGAAATATTAAACACATTGAAAAAGTGTTTAGTCATTACATCAACTCGATACTTAGTCAAGTAATAAGCTACAAAAGTTAAAAGTTTGCACCTACTTTAAATTTACATGCTAGTTACTAAATTAGAGAATGAAAACAGAAACGAATGCTTCACAAGAGAGCAGCACTAGATGTGCGTGCAGAATCACTATTCGTGTAAAGTGGGATTAACCTGCAAACCTGATGTACCCATGTTCGTTTGACGATTTATAATGCCGTTGAACTGAATATAACCGGAAGTTAGGTTTATATAGGTTATGATTTGCCTTCTCATACCCACATAAAACTGTCTACCCTCAAGACTTCTGCAGCTTTCATCAAGACTGTAATATATTGTACAGCTGCAACAACTAGTCAAGAAAGTTCACGAAAAATTTAAATCATTGATTCATTGGAATGGTTCTGAAGCACTATGACGTGTTACAGTACATCACTTTATTTAGACTCTAAAGAACATAGAGCAACAGTTCACTGTGGACCCTTCTGTATGGAAACTGTTTAGGCTTTGAAGAGACTAATAAAGGAGGTGTGTTGTGCAGTGACTAGTGGAGTTAGGATAGCTCGAATCAGTTAGCTTGTCAGGAGTTCAAGCCGTCTGTTGACCCCTTGAGCAAGGTTAATTAATTTAATATATCCTAAGTGTTGATTATATAAATCTCCATTTTTTTGTCTGTCAGTCTGTCTGTCTATTTTTCTATTCAATCTGCTTTTGGGGTCGATTCCAGACGCTCACTTTACCATCGGAGGCATTGAGGCAGCAAGACAGACAGCTGATTATTTATTTTTAATTTGTCTTATAGGAATTGTAATGAACCAATCAGGTCTTGAACTGCGCATAAGTCTCATAATTGTGGGGAAAAGTACAGCATACAGTCAGTTAGATTGAGCGTCTCGACTGGTTGACATCAAGACAACGTTCTCATTGTGTGACAGATTATCTGATAATTATTGGCCAAGGGAAATTGAAACCTAACGAGCTCATCCAGCACTGCAGCTGCCCCATCAACGGGAATGTGAGGGGGCAGGGCCGCCAAATATGACACGGCTGCTGGTACATATCGGCTGAAGGCCTTGGACTCTTCGCTCCTGGATAAAAAGTGGCAACGATACCAGTTTGGGATGGGGAGAGATCAGGGTTAGAGATGGCAAACAGTGAGTGCTATGGTGTGTTTGCGTAGTCTTCCAGGCTTTAATGCTGAGGAGTTTAATTCACAGAGGGTCAGCCACTGAAGGAGTGTGATCGCTGCCTCAGCTGTTCCGCCTGTCCGACCAGTTCTTGAGATTCAGCCACCGTTAAGGAATCAACCTCTGCCGCAACGTCTACACCTCCAATTCTGGTTTGCCGCCACCACTACAGGATTGCGACGCCTCCACTCCAGTTTCCGGATTTCCTCAGTCGCTGCCAAAGATTAGCTTCTATGTGTCAATTCCAGTCTGCTGTCATTGCTTCCAGACTGCGATAGCCATGTAGGCTCCTTCGTTTTTAACTCTGTCCTGCCGCTGCTGCCATAGAATTGATTGTCCCCTTTGACATACCATGCAGACGTGCTGCCAGCAAACTTGCAATTACTGCCTCCATTTTATGCCTATCTCTTCGGCCTGCTGCTGCCACTGCTCACCAGCTTTGTGCCATCATGCCCGCTGAACACTTCTGCTGACCGACACCTGCACACAGCCTACTTTCTCTTCACTTTATTTCTTATTTACCCGCTCCCCAATTCCCAGTCTCACCTCGCATTTATCCCAGAGTCAAGCTCTTAGAATATGTAACGAAAGAAATCCCAGGTGCAGTGTGGTGCGTAAGTATGTCACAGTGGATCGTGCCATCATGAGGTTGGGTGATGACTTTTCTGTTTTTTTTTTTTTTTTTTTCCATTTATTCTCTCAAATTGGTACGGTATGCCAGTGGGGGGACATTCACTGGAGTGTCTGCTTTTGATTAGCTTTTGAGGTTATTTTAAACGTCTGCTTGTTCAGGCATTTCAAATCATTTTCCTTTGTATTATGTTCCCTACATGGACCCGGGGTTTACAGAATCCTGAACATTTTGTTATAATAAACATGCTGAAGCATGCATTGTGTACAAGCCAGAAGTGAAACATTGTCCATTCTTAACAAGAACACATTTTTTTTATTTGATGGTGTAGGATGTTGTTCAGGAATCTCCTGGAGGTTTGAGCCAGAGTTTACTCTTGCAAATCTGAGAAAACAAAAAAGGAAAAAAGTTTCCTAATATCACAAACACAATTGTTCAGCTAAGACATGTTTGGTGTCTGAAGATTTATTTTTTATTTTTTATTTTTGTCTGACTTTAATGTGGTGATCAAATTTGACTTTAATTGTTTTTTTTTTCTTCTTCCGCAGTTGTACTTGGATCTTATCAGTTTTCTTCCTTTGCTGAGTAATTTAAGAGTGTTTTATTAATGCAGATACGGACAATGGTTAAAAAGCTTTAGCTTGACACGAAAAAGGCACTCCGGGGTAATCCTGTCAGTTGTAATGTTGTAAACCCATAGTACTGTAATGAAGCTTGGCAGAATTCAGTCATGTTCATAAAGAAGCGTTCTGTGCTAAAAGGTATTTGTTTTGTAATCCTGTGCTTGGAGTGAAGCCAAATTCCATTCTTTCTAGTAATGTGTTTCATAGGAATGAAGCCTGTGAGCTTTAGGATGACCTCATTAGTTTGGCAAGTTGGAAAGCACCTTCAATGTGCCGACGTCATTGTACCTTACGATGGGAAAAAGAATGCAGCCTACGTTCCTAAGCAGTTCAATAAATGTCTGCAAACAGTCCCCAAGTGAGTGTTAAAGCTACCTGAGAAGCTCGGAGCACTATGCTGTTACAAAGCCGGGCATTTCCCCGGACACGGTATGTTTTGTGTGTCGAATGTTTAGTCTAATGAAACAGAGCCTTGCCTTGACCCTCAGGTCGCATGGTGCCGCACATTTCAGCTTATTGCATATCAGTTCAGGAATGCACTCCGACCAAAAGCCCTTCACCTTCCCCATGGACTTCCACCTTCATGAGAGAATAAGTTGGAAGGCATATGATTAACCTGTGCTAACAGACTCTGCTGGAGCCTGACCCCCGCTGTGCTCATTTAGTAAGCATGCCATTCCAGTTTAGTCATTCAGACCACAACTCTTCTAACAATAACTTAGAACAGAGCCATCGCTTGGAGCTTTAAAGGATCCTGCTTTCATTTCAGAAGGAATTTAATCCATAACACATTTTTACTTGAGCACAGTGGATAAGCATGTTTTGTTACTGGAGCGCTTGCTCAGCTGTAGGTCTTTGGTTTTTTTTTTTTTCTCTTTTTTTCTGTGAAGGACAAAGGGACAGGATGTTCAGTACATAATGGTGAATTAAAAACCTTCATGTCAGTCCTAATACCCCGAGCACACGGCATGAATCAAAATCCTGCTTTACTTTTTAGATTGAACTTTTTAAAATGATCAAATAATGTAAATAAATACAAGAAATGTGATGTTGCATGTATGCAGCTCGGTTCATGATGTTATGTGCACGCCAGACACATATCTGCAATGCTATTATTATTATTATTATTATTTTATTTATTTAAACTTTGTTGTTTGTTTTTTAATAGTTGAATAACAAATGTTTTCAATTATAATACATTGATTTATTAATAGATGTGCACGCTCATAAGCCTGTATATAAAAAATGCACAGCGCCATCTGTTGAATTTTGAGATGAACTAATGATTTTTAACAAGGTTGATTTCTTTGGGGATTTTTTTT
The DNA here is from genome assembly GCA_011419295.1 of Clarias macrocephalus. Classification (NCBI taxonomy): domain Eukaryota; kingdom Metazoa; phylum Chordata; class Actinopteri; order Siluriformes; family Clariidae; genus Clarias; species Clarias macrocephalus. The sequence continues at coordinate 32,148 of JAAGKR010001014.1, read as the reverse complement.
TTCATATAATAAAATTGTACAGTTGGTGTGTCTGTACTTTGAAGATATTTGCAGGGTTTTCAAATGTGTATTTGGCCAAACTTGTTGCAACATACAGGCTTTTTTTTTTCATTGCAATCGGTCCATGGGAAGAGAAGATATGCTACTTTGAAATTTAAGTGGAGAACATCCGTATATCATTTTAAAAAATCGATCTTTAAAAAAAAAAAATCATTAGTTCATCGCAACATTCAACAGATGGAGCTGTACATTTTTTAATATGCGCTTATGAGTGTGCAGTTCCATGCGAATTAAGTCACGGGCACATCTAGTTACAGACACGCCAACTTCACAGTTTTGTTATATGTATAGACTGATGAACTTTATTTTTTAATTCATTCATTTGTTGTTTTAGACAAATTAATAGTTTTCATCTTACAATTGTATAAATTAAGTCCTTTAAACAATATATCAGCTACTTGAAAAAAGTTTGCTTGCTTGCATTTATTTACCAAAGGTGTTTATCATGTGAGACCTACATGTGAGGATTTATGCAATCCTAGCACAGAGCTGGACAATGTCCCTGTCTTGTCCCTGTATAACGCATGCAATATGCTTTATATATTGTATGCTCTATGCATTTCAGGTATTATTGTATTATGAGCACCAATAATTCTGAAAGGCTTTAATGTGCCTAATGTGCTATTTAACCCCACCATCATTGTGTAGTCTATAGATATCAAATTTTATCGCATACTCCTTGCATCGCTTTGTTTAAAGAGATCATTTTACAGAATTTTCTCCTCGCGTTTCAGGTCGAAGAAGGCAGCAAGGCGGCGTCGGTGAGACTCCAGGTAGGAGACGAGCTCGTAAACATCAACGAGGTTCCCCTGAGCGGCTACAGACAGGAGGCCATCTGCTTAGTCAAGGGCTCCCACAAGACTCTCACTCTGGTGGTGAAAAGGTAATCCACACACATACAGTACACAAACACGCACATAAAGAGTGCACGCAAAACCTCACACACACCTGTTCCCTGTGCAGTGACATCTCCTATCTCCCATCTCCATGGCTACATTTTAAACGCTACCATAGCGATGAATTGTGGTGGTGCAGGCGGTGATGTGATGTGATACGCAGACCGCCTTTGTGCCAAGCTCTGTGTGCTCACTGCGTGTTTGTCATGTTCTACATGTGCATTAATCTTTCCTGCAGCGCTACAATGACAAAAATCAATCCTGAGTCCAGTACCAAGATTTGTTTTTATTCAACGATTTGACTTTTTTTTTTTTTTTTTGTAATTTAGTCTGATTATTCATAGCATTTTAAGAATGTAGTAATTCGTCTAACACAATGGGGCATGCTGTTCTAAGGAAATAATCAACAACAGTACAGTGAAATGGCATTATGACTCTAACGTTTATCATTTTACTATGGAAGCAAAACCTGTACACAGTACCACAGTAGTACCACGGTCTAGTACCACAGTAATAAGCTGGCAATTATGAATGACCCTTTATACTTTTCATTCAAGTATAGTTGGATTGAATATCGTGAAGTGTTGTTGAATCAGTTGTTTACTTGCCAGCTTTTTTTCTCACCAAGATTTAGTTAGAAGAAGAACAACAAAAATTCTGTACAGAAATCTTTCCTGTGGCTGAAAATGTACTGACTGTTGCAAAGCACTGATGCTGGAGACTCCTATTGTAAATGTTACATAAACATCCCTTTACACATCACTGTGTATATGTGTACTGTATTAAAACAAGTATATTAATATAAACCCATGATTTGATTTACAGCCAGCATTACTGACATGGCTGTGGTTATGGTTAATGAATCCACACATTCAGACCAATCAGATTTAAAAATTCACTTGTGCTTTGGTGTAAAATTGCTAAAAGTAATTACAAAGCTAATGTTAACCGAGTGAAATTGTGTGTAAATTTTAATTTTGGCTAGGCAGTGTTTTTCTAAATATTAAAACTTTTTACACGTTTGCTAATAGTATACTTTAGATATTTAGGAAATAACTGTTCAAATATAATTTTTCCCCCCTCATAACTCAAGTTCTGTTTTAGATTCCTGTCAAAACTTATGTAGTTAATTTTACTTAAGTTTTTATTTTCATACTTCACAACTAGATCTGAGTAACTTAACAGCTTAAAGACAGTTTATTAAGTGCAGAGGTAAATCAGGACCTTTTGAGAAGTGTATTAGCGCTGCTGATCTGTGGAGTTCGGACCTAACCCTAATCTAACACCCTTGACCCAGTTAAACCCGTTTTTCAATCAGATTATTAAACGCAATATAAATTCTATGTAATTGACCACACTTTCTCTAGAATATTTTTTCCCCCATTAAGTAATTACCTTGGCCACTAATTATGTTTGATCATCTTTGTGTGAGCAAGCTATTTTACCAGTTATTTTTCACTAATCAAATCACTACTGACGCAGTTAAATATATAACTGCATGAACTCTCCTATACGCTGTTATGCCTGATTCCTGCACTAATAGAACAGTCCCATGATATGCATGACCTTATCCTTTGATACCAGCCTGTTTTTCATGCTTGTTTTTGTCTGCAACACATTTTTCTCATTATGGGCTGAACCAAAATATGTAGTCGAAACACACAGGCTGCATGTTGGCACTAGTAATGATGTACTATTGTTCATCGAAAGGACCTGTTGCATAACACTGCTAATTTCTCACACCTGATTGGTCAGAGGGTTAATAGATTTTCTACAGCAGCTCTGACAGTGGTGCCCGTCTTAATTCATACTATGGTTTTTTTTTATCAATGAAGTGGTTCTGATGTGTTGGCATTCATCTAGCATAAGCTCAATCCTAGAGACTTGTTGGGCAGATTATATTGATATAGTTTGTTGACTGCTGATGTGGTGAAGCCGTCTGAAAGGAGTGATTTATAGAAGGGGTGTCCCTAATCTTTCTGCTTCTTGAACGTCTTCAGGGCTGAGAATAAACTGCATTTTTTTGCATGTTTTATCATCTTGGAGAGTGACTGCTTAATAGGTGCTATAACATGATTGATGAAGCGATGATTGATGAAATTATCTTTCATGGACATTCCACATTTGCATGTAAACTGTTATGGTATAAGAGAAATAAAACTCTCTGGGATGTGCTGTTGCTCAGTAAACTCCATTTCCTGCACTCACAATTTTTGCTGCAGTGGTTCCCAAATTCTGGCTTGACTTGGCACCGGCTCTGTGGCTCTTTACCTTCTATTGCCAAGGTGTTATTTTCAAGGCTGTCATGTAGAAGAATGTTGACTGTTTAGCTTAAATTTATCTTGTGACGTGACCTGCTGATGCTCCTACTGTGTCTGTCGTGAGAATTTGTAGCATGCCCCAACTTGTTATAGTTCTTGGCCCTAGTTGCGACTGTCTTTTTCTTTTTTTTCTTTTTTTCTTTTTTAGGCCTCAAGAGACGTGCGATGGACCTAATGCAGCCGTCCGAGTCATAAAAACCCGTAGCTCGCACTCTAACTTTTGCATGTTCAGTATATTCAGTATATTTGTAGCCCATGCCAACAAGCTATGGACCACTAAGATGCACGTTGACGGACGCAGGAAGTAAATCCGTGTGATAAAAATTGGGCTCGGCACTCGGCATGTCAAGCCACTCCCTCGTTGATTATTTCCCTATCACAGCCCCAAGCAAAGCATATGCTATAGCAGGAAAAGGAAGTAAGGAAATGGTTAAGTGAGAACCTTTTTTAAAAATTTGAAATCACTGAAACGTTTTTGCTCAAAAAAATTCTGGCTCAACATTCATTATGAGTTCTAACTATTGTTTTTTTCCGCGAACACAAAACGGAAATGCTTCTCAGACGTTGAGCAATTGCCATTCATTTACAGTTGGTATGTCATTTTCAGTTGATTTATCCTTAAGTCCTGGAAAGGCCAGTTTGACCAGATTCATTGCGTTTCCAGTAAGTGTTACACATGTATCAAGTTTAAAGAGTGAAAGTGTGTGAAAATCTTGCTTTTAAAAATCATATTTAATTTTAAGAGTGCACAAATATATATAAAAAAGTTAGTGTAGTGTCGTTATGCATTTCTAGGAAAGCATCTGCAGTTGCACCTCATATTTGTGCTTTCAAAAAAAAGCCAAATTTAAACCTTTGTTTGGCCAAAATCAAAAGTGAGTGGTTTTGTTTTTTCTGGTTCTTGATCGATTAGAAGCAAAGATGCTGTGGCTGCTAGCCTACATGAACCCTATGCATAAAAACTATGGTCCCTGACCGCAGCAGGAAAAATGGAAAAATATTCTGTATCAAGTTCGTCCTACTTCCTAGCCACGTCCCTGACAAGTTCTCAATGTGTCTATCATATAGTCACTAATTTCCTATTAGTGCACATAATAATGCATTTACCATGCCCATTAAGATCGAACTGAGATATCGCAATTTCTAATCAGATCACACCAGCCTTTTACCCGGCCCTTATCATACACTTATTACATTGCCATTGTGTCCAGACAGTTGGTGTAAATACTGTGACACACATAGTGCTTTTCAACATGAAGTGATATTGTGAAGGATTACATGCAGTGTTTATACAATATTCTTGGAAAGTGATATAGATGATCTGCTGCAGGCGTGACATAACTGTGGTAAGCACCAGAAGAACATTTATATGAACTTAATGCAGTCTTTTTTAGAGTGTTGTGGACCTAGCAAGACTAAAGAGGTCAGTGCGAGAACTCAGTTCGTACGCCATCTTAACTTTCCTACTAGTATCTTTAGTACATAAGAAGTGTTGGTTAATGTTCAATGCCTGCATCATCTTGTGTCTTGCTTCAACCATGTCCTCACTAGACAATACTATGTCCCTACCGTGTTCCTGCCAAGTTGTATAAGTTCTTACTGCAATCACTCAGTTTTTTGGAGAACAGTTTTTGAAGCTTCTGATTGATCAACTCCTTCATTAGACAATTTAATATTTTTAATAAATCATCTTAATTTTTTTTTTTTTTTCTAGCTGCGATTTGTGTTTTTCCAATCGACACCACTTTCTGCTGTCGTAGCCGATTTGCATTCACATCGGAATGCCATTGGGTTCAAACTGGAACGGGTGTGTGTGAGTGCTTTTTTTTTTTCTTTTATGCAAATGGCGTGACTGTATGTGTTTTGAGTTCGCGCTTGTGTTTATATTAACCTGTTGAGAAATCGAGATCTGTAAAAGTTGTCTAGACCTGAGACTGTCTAGTCCCTAATCCTTTTTTATACTGCTGTTTTGACTGCATATCTGTGCAGATACTCCGTGTCCATCGGGACTGGCTTATCTGTGACTAATGAGCAAATAGGCCAGAGCGCTGTTAGAACTTGCTCAAATCTGAGGGCGTTGTCTTTGTTTTGCATCTAGTGACCTCATTTGAAACTGTGAAGTCATACAGAAAGACGAATCACCAGGCTCGTTCACGTCAAAGCTCAGGAGGTGTGATGTGTAGGTGAAAAGCCGTTTTTGTTTAGCAAGAGGCTTCGAGTTCCTTGTCGAAGTAATCGGACAAATTCATCTATAACCGTTACTAGCCTGAATAATAGTTTTTGCGTGGGATCCAGGTTTTAAAACGCACCTGTGCGAGGCTGGGAATGCTGCACTGGGATTACAATGGGACTTGCCGGCTGTTTATTTTGCAGAATTTCTCACAGACTGTCTGGATTGCAGCTAAATGAAATGTGTAAAGGATTAAATGGAATGGAAAAGACTGCAATGCTGTTTCTGTGTCTTATATCCTACACAACCTAAAACCAGCGCTAATGATTCGAAGTCAAAGTAACCGACACATGATGGCCACCACTTGACTGTGTTTCTCTTATCATACCACAAAAGAAGTCTCCGTTCCAGTCGAGCGAGTGCACCACACACTGACCCACTGAAACAAAAGCGGCCTGTGGATCGCTCTGTTGTTGCTACCGGCAACCATAGTGCCCAGTAGACGTTTTTTTTTTTCATCTGGTCATCTGAGGCGCTCATGAGCTTGTGAGGACACATTTAGCTGGCAGGCGGCTGTCCCATTTACCTCACATGACAGCACAGTGGCCAGCTTCTGTTCTCACTAAGTGCATCAGTGAACCTAACAGCTTACAGTAGCTTGCTCATAAGCTTGGGTTGTTACATCACGATTCCTTTATTTGCACACTGGGATGGATTAATTGGTTTGCCAAGTCACACTATAAGAGATTAGCATTTTATCATATGTGGATGCTGATCAGGTGCAGTCAATAAAGCTGTAAATATTTTACCTGTTTGATTTTTGTGCCTATATTTTAGTGTTATTGACACTAATTAGATTTTGTTTATATAAAAAGTTGTTTCTAAGATATTCTCATTTTTAAGTTACTAAATTATCAAAAGAAAATGGACAACAATCACACAACCATTGTTAGTCTTGTGTTCATCCAATTAATTTCAGTTGGTGGCCACCTAAACATCGCACACCCATTTTATTTCACATCCCACTCTGGGTTTTTTTGTTACCCTTCACTCTAATGGGGAGGCTTTCACTAGATTTTAGAGCATGTTTCTTGGAATTTCTGAGGTCACACACTTGTGTACGGTTAATCATCCCAAATTCAATCTGGAAGTTTCAGTGTGGTTGTAGGCCACTCGAGCTCTTCCACTCCAACCTCATGTTGTTGCCATCACAGTGCCATGCTGGACCATGCTGGACCTCACAGTTCAGTAAAGGAGTAGAATTGGTGGTACTTGGCGAAGAAGCACATTTGAATGTGTGTTAGGTGTCCACAAACTTTTGGCCCTATAGTGTGTATTCACTATATTGCCAAAAGTATTCACTCATCCATCAAAATCATTGAAGTTACTGAACCACTTCTATGGTTACAGGAGTATGAAATCAAGCACCTATGCATGCAGACCGGTTCTACAAACATTTGTGAAAGACTGGGTCACACTCAGGAGCTCAATTCTAGCCTGGTACCGTGATAGGATGCAACCTGTGCAGTCGTGAAATTTCCTCACAACTAAGGGTGTTTTCACACCTGTGGTTCTGTTCATTTGGTCCGGACCAAGTGCAACAACAGATACATTGTAGCGTTTTTTTTGCCGTTTTGGTTCCTTTTCACACCATACTGATTGCTCTGGTCCGAACCAGTCGAATCGAACCAAAATGCAGCCACGTGATAACATCCACATCACTCGTTGGCCACATGTGTCATTGAACGCATTTCCTAATCTGCTTTTCGATTGATCAGAATTGACGTGCGGGAAATTTGCAAAGGAACTCCCAGAAATACACAAAGACAGGAGGAAAAGCCAGCAGACAACATGCCGCTCTTTAGTATGGAGAGATGACTTTGCAGCCTATTTATAACCTTGGTCGTTGTGTGCTATTTTTGTATACATCAATACAGACAAAGCATACAATTTGACCATGAATGTTTTAATGTACTACAAACAGCGAAGGCGCATCGCAAGTCACTTCAGGAGGAGGCGTGCATTCATTTTGCGAAACTGTGACATGGTCATCTTCCGGAAATATCACCAACGATCCATCAGGTAATATTATAGTCTTTCAAATATAGTCTTTGAAAGTTGGGATTTGGCCTCAAAGTGGCGCAGTGGTATAATCCGGAACTTGCGAGTTCGATCCCCGGGTGATGCTGTTACCTCTCTCAGTTGGAGGCCTAGAGAGAGCTGATTGGCCAAGCTCTCTGAGGGGAGGGATGAGAGGTACTTAGTGCTCCCACATTAATCACGGCTCTACAGCCAATCAGGGGCGTCTGTGAGCTCACGCGAGCGGAAAGAGCGGATAGCGCTGTCCTCCAAGTGTGTTACGCCGCTCCCAACGGTTCGTGAGCAAGCGGTTCGAAAAGATGCGGTCACGTGGTTCAGAGGAAACACGTGATAGTCTTCGCCCTCCCTGCTGAGTGGTAGAAGTAGCCTTAATGTGGGAGCCCCCTAGTGACGGGGAGGAATCGGACACAACTAAATTAGGGAGAAAATCGGGGGGGAAATCCAAAAAAAAAAAAAAAAAAAAGTTGGGATTTAGTATGAGCATCAGACCAAATTTCCTCACAACTCCACGTTTGTCCGCGAGCTGCCATGCTGCTTAAGCGCCAAGTGACCTGTCAACAAATACTAATCCCACAATGCACAACACAGCTGACTACAGCAGCTGGATTAGTCCAAAAATGTGCAGTTTGTTTTGCAGTTGGGTCTGTTCAAGTTCGGAACGTGTTCTCACCACAAACGAACCGCACCAAGAGGGCAAACGAACTCTAGTGCGATTCAACCGTACTAAATAAGGCAGGTGTGAAAGCACCATAAATCCTCCACAGTCAACTGTTAGTGGTGTTATAAAAAGTGGAAGTGATTTGGAACAACAGCAGCTCAGCCACAAAATTGTAGACCACATAAAATCACACAGCAGGGTCGGCAGATGCTGAGACACACACAGTGCAGAGGTCACCAACTTTCTGCAGGGCCAATAGCTACAGTACAGACCTCCAAACTTCATGTGGCCTTCAGATTAGCTCAAGATCAGTGCGTAGAAAGATGTCTTTCAGGAATTGGGCTCGGCCCCTTACTTCTAGTGAAAGGAACTCTTACACCAAGACATTTTGGACAATTTCATGCTCCCAACTTTGTGGGAACAGTATGGGGATGGCCCCCATCCTGCTCCAATATGACTGCGCAGCAGTGCACAAAGCAAGGTCATGCTAAAGACATGGATCATCGAGTTCGGTGTGGAAGAATGTGAATGTCTGATTTGTTTAGATGTGACAGAGATGTGATGTATTTTGTAAACTACTCTCTGTGGTGTAAGTCAGACAGGCACTGAACAGAAAGTGCATCAAAAGCAATACTAAAGCAAATCATATCTCTCACGGGGGGGGGGACTTTAGGCACAAGACTGTAAATGATGTAAAAGGTATCTTTGAGCTCTTTGATGTTTTAAATGTACTGCACAACATCATCTTCCTGAGCTTTCTAATAAAAAGTGCTTTGTTTAAGTGGTTCACTGTTTTTCAACTGAGAGTTATTACTGCCATCTGGTGGCTATGAGGGAATATGACCATTGAAGCACTAGGGTTAGTGCTTATTGTTTTATATTTAATACTAAATTGCAGCACATTACAAGCCAGAAAATAGATGAAACAGTTGAATGTTACATGAGGTAACAAGTTTTATTGGTACATGGTTAAATGTATGCATATTTTCATTTGTTTATTACTTTTCTATGACTTGGTTTCTGTGATCAGATAGCATTTGACCACATAATCATTAAAAAAAAAAAAAACAGGTCACAATGTGGTAGGATCATCTAGGTCATTTGTCACCTGGTTGGCAGTGCGATCGGATTTCATGCTGGTGTAAATGCCACCCTCACTGTGTGCTTGCATTAGACGCTAGGGGTGAAGGACTTGCCCTGAATAGCATAGATTGTAGTATAACACGTTCAGTATATACACAGCATAAAGAAACTACTGTGAGATCCAGATATCGTCCCACAGCTATGTTAATTTCACAATTCGGATTACTCAGAAGGTGTCGATTTGTTTCCTGTAATTCAAATCCAATAACAAATTTATATCAATACACTCATTCTCTAGTATCAGTTAATTCACAGCGCCTTGTCTACATAAGCTGTGTCTATTAATAAGCTGATGTTTGATGTGTGATATTTAACAAAGGTATATAATTGTTGATAGGTTGAAGCTTTCTGTAAGCTTATTTTAAATTCTATGGAAGGAGTCAGTGAGCAAGGTTTCCGCTATGGGAAAATCTTCAGGACCGGTGACTTTATGCTTCCCAGTCACGCGAGAGATTACGAGAGGCGGATGAGAGAACAACTGTTTATAGCAGCCCTGTTGTAAGCAATAACAAGAAGTACCTTGATTTGCAAGTGATCCGTGGCATTAACAGTCAAAAATGATGACATGCTGTTCATTTAATACACTTTAAATATTTTGCTGACAGATTTTTCACAAAAAGCAGTAAAGCAGTTTGTGACCTGTTGTAATGGAAAAACATGAGGCTTGTAATGTCCTATTGCTTCATGCATTGTATCATGCTGCACAGTCGTCTATATAGAGTATAGAAATATTTTATATAATATTTTATATATAGAAAATAATTTGTAAAACTTTCTTACATATTCTTGGTTAGTGCTATTAAAACTATTAAGTGCATATGAGGATTAAAAACTAAATTAAGCCTTAAAATAGCCTAAAGTGGTTTCCATCAGCAAGGTGATTTAGAGGCTTTTTTTTTTTTTTTTTTTGAATTTGGGAGTTTCCACTAGAATCAAGCAGCCATGAATATAAACAGATATATCAAATGGAGATGATTGCATCTCGCTCTGATTCCTGACTTTAAAGGTTAGAGGTAATTATTCCTTGGGAATGGTTTTCAACTGAAAATTTATTGAGGCAATAATCTATTTAATGTGTAGTTAGAAAGGAAAAACGGTGCATTCTCTAAAAACATGTTCTTGTTTATTCCTAGTGTTGGATCATTATTGAGCGAGTATGAACCTGTTTCACTTTCATGTAGTGCTGTGATACTGGGAGTCATCCATACTTTAATTCTCTTCCCATGATAGCTGTCGTGTGAACAGAAAACAGGGATGATATGATGAGGGATTTGTCTGCCTTTACTTGGCTCAGTCAGTACATTTCAAAGGCGTGACGACCCATCTCTGACATTTCACATATACAGTCTCACGATAAGCTCACTTCTCATGTTAGGCCAAAAATTTCATAAGGGTGTAGGAGCTGCAAAATAAGGTCATGCTAAAAGAAACTTTTGACATGTAAAGGTACAGTATTATTCATCAGCCAGGTGAGTTCACTGAGGGCACATCTTCATTGATCCTGCGAATATTTCATATCCTTCAGATAAAAAAAAAAATTAAGCACGGTGCCAAGCAGACATACTTTTCACTAATAAATTAAGGTATTGCGGACATCTTCAGGCATCTCTGCATGATCCATGAAGGATTGTTGGATTGCTCGTGAAACAAGAACAAGGACCAGTGTTTGAGTACTGATGTTGAAGCTATGTCATGTATAACGTTATAAACAGAAGAGCTTTAGTTTGCCAGAGAAGACGGAATCAGCCAAGTGTGCAGCCACGATCGTGGCTCAGCGTTTGGTATGACATGCAGCCCAGGAATGCGTCGGTCGTTATGGGCAGCATACGCTTGGCCTCTCTCTCGGTCCTGTATCAGAGGTCTGATTCAGGTGGTTGCTGAAAAAAGCTTTTGTGTCAGACATAAGAAACTAGGTAAATGCCTGAACCGTATATAGCTCCAGATTTGCCTCCAGCATGTTTTTCTTTTTTTCTTTTACCTCCATGCTAGGTGGCTAGTGTTACGGTTAATGAAGTTCTATTTCTGTTTTCACCTGCTTATTGATTTAAGGCAATTAAATGTGCACCCACCAACCTTACTGGATGCACTAATTTCAGTTGAAAACTTTTTTTGTGCAACATTAAAAAGTTATATAACCCAAAAACTTTTGATGCCATTCTTTAATTGAAAAATGTACAGGTTGGAGAAATTGCTGTCATATGAGAATAACAAAATACTTTAGACCATTGACCATTATACAGGAATAAACAACTTTATTTGTAACTTTATAAGAAATTTATAAGAAAATTCTTATAACAACCCCTTCAAATTACTGTACATTACAGCTTGCATATTATCTCAGCCTGGAATGTATGTGCACTTTAATGTGCATCATTTTTCAATTTTTCTTTTTCTTTTTTTTAACCTACCTATCAACTTTTAATAGTTTGTGATCTTCCCAGGCTACTTTTTTAATCAAGCCCTAAACTGTATAGGTCAAGCCTTGATCACTGTTTGCCATATGCCCTCATCTTTGTCTTGACCTGCCCTTACAGGTTGTGTACAGTGTGCGCTAGTATAAAAGATCACACCTTTTGTAGGTTTGTTCGAGGTTCTAACCTGCTGTTAATCCCAGATGGCCCATGTCAGAGCCTGAGACATGCAGTCTGACAAAGCAAAGTCACTTGATCCGAGTTGGAGGGCTTGAGGTCAGGGGGCATGTTTGGTGAAGTCTGCTGCAGCCAGAAAGAGGCACCGCATGCAAGAAAGAAGAGGGCAACTATGGTGTCAAGAAAGCTTTTGTTTTTATAAACATTATGCGTGCATCAACTGTATAAGGTTGCTGCTTTTTTTTATCATGGCTTTAATATTCAGTCTGTTAGAATTTAAATATTCAGACACCAGTTCTTCACTCTTTGTTTAAAAAAAAAAAAAAAAGGGCACCCTGCAAAAATCTCCATGTTGCCATGGAAATGGAAGACATGGAGGGTTGCAACTCAACAGGGGATGGTCCGAGTGTGTTCACCCCTCTCAACTGCTCATTAACATACCATCTTTGAGCCAACCAATGGCGAGGTGGAAACTGCTAGATTACTTAAAGGGGAATGGCTATTACAATAGCTCTCTCCCCAAATCCTTGCAGGAGCAAAAATTCACCACAGTTTTGAGTGGAGGTCTAACCTGGCTAAAGTGTAGAAACTTCACTAGACTACATACTGTAACATAAAGATTTACGCTCCCTGTGTATATCTACATCTTCGATAGAAAAAAGCTAACATCTGAAAAGACTCCCTTTCTCACAAGGGACTGGTCAGCTATTGTCCTTCCCCGTCTTTGATGTGAGTGTGGAATGCAGTGCCCGAGGAGTCAAATGGAGCAAACCCGGAATCAGTCTTGCTTTTCTGGGAACCTTGATTAGGAATTTTTTTGTGTCTCCTTCTTGCCTTGAGGGTTCTGCTTGGTAAGTTTAGAGACTCGTGTTTCTCATAGCCGTCACATCTTCATTTCTAGATATCCGATTGGCTTAATCTTTTATGAAATGGTGCAGCTCTTTTTCCTCACAAGCAGAGTGGGGGAGCAGTTGTTCAAACATGCAACCTGTTGCATATGCATCTTGATCTAACTTTCGTAGACTTGACCCACATAGGAAAATGTTTAATATTCTCTCTTCATAGCTGAAATGCTTCTTTTTTTAATATGATTTATTTAATCATTTTATTTTTATTTTATGATTTTAGAATTTTTCATCCAGATTTCCAGAGCACTCATATTTTATATGAAAGAGTTGGATTATTTGTTCCCTTTTCATTGATTTGTTTGTTTTTGAACATGTCTCTGGAAAAAAAAAATGCAAAGCGACCTTCCTTTGCTAGCCCCCCTCCCTGGCCTCCATTCTGCCTGGGCTCTGCTGATCCAGTCCTCTGGCATATCTGTGCTGGACCAGCTGTAGCCCTGACAATGGCAGCCACATTAGCATCTGAATGGTTAGCGCCATGTGTGGCTAGCACACAGGCACTTGAAGCGTTGCACTGTGAAACAGAACAGCAGGGGAAGGTGTTCAGTTTGGACGTTTGAATCTCTCTCTTTTCTTAATTTGTTGTATTAATCTGTTTTGAAATCTTTGTTACACGAAACATGACCATATAATTTAAGTAGCAGGAGAGATTTGTGTGGTTTTTCTTTTTTTAGGCATTTTAACAAACTTGAAAAGTCTGATATCTAATAGCTGACTGATAAGTTGTTAGGCAGGCTCTCTGGCCAAGTGTAAGGGGAATTTTGAGTGTTGAACAATAGTCTGAATTGCAGAGGAATCGTCATTCCAACTGGCTCAGTCCCTGACCCTGTGGCTTTGCAGTTTTATTACATAAGTTCCTCCACTTAAAAAGTAAGTTACTATTACTTACTATTAGCAATTTACTATTACCATTAATTTTAGATGTTTCCTTGTTATGCTTTTCTTCGAATTAATGAAACAATGCTTACAAAAAAGTCAGTATGTGGAAATTTGGAATTACACACACAATGTCTTGTCTAACTTTTCATTGTGACTTTTATTTCCATAATATATAAAGTAAATTCTTAGTTCAGACTGTCTGTAGTGTTGGAGTAGCTCAGTCTGACTGTTTCATTAAGTCCTTGGCATGTGTAACTTTTATTTAAAATGACCTGATAATATGCACATACATTCAGTTACTTTTAAAATGGCCATGGGCACTACAGACAGAATGAAGGTTTCAAAGGATTTTGTGGAAATTCAGTAGTAGTATTAGTAAGATACTGCAATATGTCCAGGTCAACACCATGGAATAAAATAATTATTTGAAGCTTAATTATCATAATGTTATGAATTCTGTATTTTATTCTGATAATAACATTTACGAATTCTGCATTTTTCTACTTTCTGGTCTGTTCTATGTGGCATGATAATTTTATTTCACTTTTAATTTCTTTTAATTACATGTTGAATAGTGTGTCTGCAAAATCTGCACTGCACTACTGCTGACTACGTGACTAATTGATCAGAAGGAGCTAATTCTTTTTTTGATACCCATCATGTATGTTGGGAACAAATTATTTGCCAAGTTTGTTCAAAAAAACAAAAAACAAAAAATTTTTTTTTTTTTTTTTTTTTTTACAAACTTGCCAAATAATTTGTTCCTATCACCTGCAGGATTATACAGCTACTGCAACATTTTAATGATCAACAAATAATAATTAAAAAATAAAGACCTTTTTATCTTCATATAAGCCCCTTTTATGCTAAAGTCATGCTGTAAATGTGATTAAAAATATTCCCTATGTTGCACTTTACCTGGGGTAATTTGTACAGAACCCACAGATTCGGCACCTCAAAGAGCAAAGACATGACATTTGAGGCACAGTAGCGCCGGCATGTAGTGTGACGTGTACCAAATGCTCTGGGAATACCGAGTTGCCTTCAAAACAATAAGTGAGTGTTGAAGTGCGAGCCGTGCACCATTACATCACTCCATGCTTCAAAGCTGTCTGTCACCCAAAATCACTGTCCCAGTGGGGGGGACTGCTGCCTTTAAGCCCTGGCTTCGCTCTAGGACTCAAGTATTACATCATATTTCAGAGCTGTGGCAACCTAACCAATAATAGACAGAGCCACATTCTTAATTAATCTAAATAATCATAACACAGAAGGTGGGATTTGTCAGCAAAATGCTACTTTTACATTTAGCACTAAATGAGTGATGTGGGTATGTTTAAAGTTTAATCTACTCTCAGCGGGTTACTGCTGAATGTTTACTGTTTATTGAACCTCCCGCTGGCATGACACACCCCTTACAAACTTTAGGTTTTTTTCAGAGTTGGTTTTATATCCCCATTCATACAAATCCCCTCTTGTTGTATCGCTACCTTTGCTCCTGCCATGTTAACAACAACCCACTGATTTCACTTCCTTTCCTTTCTTATAGAACACTGACGGTGTAATATTCCCGCCCTGAACTGGCCGTGTGAATGAGGCTATAGTTTTAGTTTTGATGAAAAGGAGTGAAATGGGTAATAGCTACTGAATAAAATGCTCACTGTAAATGTGTCACTTGCTTGAATTTAAAAGCTTTTATAAAATCATTATAATCTATATAGAGATGCATTCATTTTTCACCACAAGATGTCTCCAGGCTCCTAGAATTCCTTTCAGTTTCCCATGCATAAGAATTCATATAGCGCTGATAAGCTTCAAAGCCAAGATGCTTTACAGTGAGCTAGAAAAGACTCATTAGGTGCTATGAATACTTTCATGCTCAGTTCACTTTGGGACTGTGTGGCTGAAAAGCCTGCTTTTTTATATAGAGGGAGAGTAATAAATTTAAATTCCAGTATGGTTGGAAGCTTTACGTTTATCCCATTTTGCATGCATAGCACTAGTTTGTACTGCCATCCCTTTATTGTCTCAGCCTGTCTGTTTAGTGTAAAAGCATAGCACTGTAGTTCCTATCCATTGAACTCCATTGAGGTTCAGAGATTCAGTCTGTGTGTCCTCCCCTCCCTTTAACCCCTTCAGGAGGATGAAAATGGTGGATATTGTAGCACAGAAAATGCCGTCAGAGAGTGACGTTCATGTGGCCCGGAGCTTTCTAACGAAGATTTTGCGAAGTTCAATGAGGTATAGTATTGATGTAACCACCGGCCAGTCCACCTTTTTCCTGTGCCATCCCGTTCCATCCAGATCTTCTCCATTTCTTCCCATGTTGTCTTTGTCATCCTTTCTCCAAAAAACCTATTTGCAGCAATTTTTAAAGGCTTTCACTGTTGCTCTGTGTGGTAGTTTGTAGACCTTCCTAGGGAATCCCAGTAGGATCACATTTCATGTTGTTAATGTCATGAATAAAGTGTTACATGTGCATTTTTGTTTGTTTTATCACACTAATGTTACATATGCCTATTTACTTTTCTCTTGCATGCATTGCAGAAAGAACCATTTCAAGGGGTACGTTTCAATGCAGTTTTTTATGTTATCATTTATTTGACTTTATTTGGGAGTGGTGTGCATCAGAGCATTGTTGGTACATAAAGTTTATTTTTGTCAGTTGTGTACTTTTCAACATACTGTAGATTTAGAAAGATGTTTTGCAGATAGCTAGCAGTTTTGTGTTTTCCTCTCAACATCATATACCAACACTGTTATGATTATGAATGTAGGTTTTATAGTGACTGTTGTAGTTGCATGTAGATTGCATTTTCCTCACTGATCTTTCTCTCTTTCCCTTTTCTGTCCCTCTTCTTTCAGGAAAAATGAACCCATGAGCAGGCCTCACTCCTGGCATTCCACCAAATTCAATGAGAACCAATCAGACACTGCCAAAACACAGTCCACACCCTCACCAGTCTGGCAAACAAGATATGATGCAAGGTAAAGAATACTGTTTAAACATATCATTATACCACTCTTAAATTAAGTAGTTTTCTTCCACTGTTATTTTATGCAATCCTTCAGTGTCAGTGCAATTCTAAAACATGTGCTCATTTCCTTAGTTCATTCTCCTCCGACCTCACTACTGGTTGGGACCAGCCTAATTTGCGCAGGGTATCAGACCAGTTCAGCTCCTTGGGCAGTATGGATAGTTTAGAACACGGCTCTTACCCATATCCACCCGGACGCCTGTCTCCAAGCAAATCTAACGGCAACAGTGTTGAACATTTAGTGGGTGGAAAACGAGATTCTGCCTATAGCTCCTTTTCAACCAGCTCAGGGACGCCTGATTATACACTGTCTAGAAGCAACGCAGCCTCTACAGAGAACATGCTGTATAAAATTAACCAGTGGGACACAGGAAGTCGTCCTAGTAATGGCAGACATAGTCAAAGCCAAAGTGAAGCGGTCAGGCAGGATGACCGGACTGGTTATCTTCAGCCACCCTCGGTAAGCAGTGGCCGAGAAAGCCCAAGAATAGAGGAGCAGCCAGGCTACCGGCATTCTGCTTCGGGAAGGTCCAGCATTGCACCTGTTTGGCATGTTCCAGATATGAAGAAAACTATGGCCCCATCACCCCCACCGCCTGCACCACCAGCACGCAGTGATAGTTATGCTGCGACTAAGATTCATGAAAAGGGTCTGGTCTCCAGCTACCCTGAGAATCCTGGGATTCATGCCTCATCCAAGATCCAGGCCAAAGGATTAAAGATAGCAACAGAGATGACTGAAAATAATCAAAGGATTTACCATGCAACCGAGGCAGTCGTTGAAACATCTCAAAACTACAACCCAAAACTTAGAAGTGGCACAGGCAATCCATATGACAGCTATAGTCAGCAAGCTCCGCTTCCAAACCCGAACAAGAAATGCTCACCATCCAGCACTGAACCGTCCTACATTCGCGTGGCCTACCATCAACGTCAGTACAGTGATGGTAGCCCTTTTTATGTACCGCCTAAAACCCCAGCTACAGGAAAGTCTCAGAGTTGCTATAGCAGCATGCAAGAGTTATCCAACAACAACCATGCTCCGAACTATAGCCAGAACCAGAACAGACGGCATGTTGCATCGCAGTCCAGCACTGCCATTGACCAAAACCCTGACAGTCAAAGCTCCAACAGTTATTATTGTGTCACATCACGACAAACATCTCAGGGAGCGGCCCAGGCCTCTTTATTGCGGGTGGACGACAGGAATGCTAATTCTCTGAGTGAATTTGCCCAAAGTGAAGGTGATAGAACTTCCATAAGCTCTCAAGGACAGCTCAAGGACAGGGTCACTACATCCCAGGTACTTCACAACCCAAAAAACAAAGACAGCAATGGATATTACAGACAGGTTGACGGTCAACAACGGGTGTACACCCCAATTAATAGGTCTTCTTTTGATGAAGCAATAACTAAACCATCAGAGCATGATGTCAGAGGACAAACCACTATAACAAACTCAGATAGCCATTTCATCAAGCACTTTGAGCAGGGAAAGGTCTCAGACTCTTACAGATTGGGAGAATCCCATAAAGAAAATTTACTGTCTACAAATGAGACCACAGTAAGCCCGCAGAGAACCCCAATGCTCCACTCTCTATCACATGAGAGTAGTAGATTGGTTGACCTACAGAGCGAAATGGGTAGTGGTGATGGACAGCAGGAATTTGTCGATCCCCTGAATTGCAAGCAGGTTCGGCGTAACGATCGTTTCGCCACAACATTGCGAAATGAAATTCAGATGAGGAGAGCTCAGCTTCAGAAAAGTCGAAGTGCAGCAGTCTTGGGTGGGCCGGCTGATCACGAAGAAGAGCCTTCAGTTTGGAAGTCCGCAGATACATCTTCACCTTCATCTGATGGTTCCTTCACTAATGCCTATAAAGACCATCTGAAAGAGGCCCAAGCTCGTGTCCTTAAAGCGACTTCATTTAGGAGGCGGGACTTGGAGCCAGTGCTGCTGGAGCACCCAGGAGCTGAAGTGCTGTCCACTTTTAACAAGGATGCACCATCTCTGCCAAGTGTCTCTGAGCTCCCATCTAGTAAACCTGCTATGGGTACAAACCACGTGTCCCGTATATGCGGCCGAAAACGGTTTCCAGTAGAGAAAAAAGTAAGATCATTCTCTGAGCCTGAAAAAATTAATGAGGTGGGTGTTGATGAGGAAATAACCCCGCAAGATAATGACGTATCGATAGTCAACAGACGTAAAGTCTTTGAGGCAGCGGGAAAACCTGCTTACAGTAAACCCATGCTGAAACAAAACCTTCACATATCTGAAGACTCCCGATTGGACAAGCCTGGAGAATTGTCCGAGTCTGGGCAAAGTGAGATCGGCAAGAACGATGGCGATAGTAAGACAGCAGATAGTGGCCCAAATTCCTCACAGAGACTGGGCACATTTGCAGAGTATGAAGCCACATGGAACACGCAGAGAAAAGTGGATCCCAGGACATCTGGAAGGTACCACTCAGCTGATAACATTCTTGATCCAGGAGCGGATGAGCGACGCAAGCCCTCCTATTTCCATGAAAGGTCACGCTCCTCTCCCTCAGAGGACTTCTATGGTCAGGTTCGTATTTTCCTTTTGACATTTCCAAAAGCTGTGTTTCATCTGAAACCCATTACTTATTGTTGTGCATTACATGTTTGTAGATTAATCTCTGTTTCGCCCTTTTAGAAAGCTTGTTTGATTTTAATGCTGTTTAGACAGGGTGGCTGAATGACTAGTATGAGAATAAAGGCAGGACCTTAGTCAAACATTAAACCATGTCTAAACAAAAAGTCACGCCCTCAAACCAGAAAAGTAGCAAGTGTCAAGGTATATACTGAAGTTGATCGTCCTTTGAAACTGTAAAACCCCTCCATTGTTTGATACAAGACAAGAGCATGCACCGATACATGCTTTAAAATATTCATTGTCTTATGTGCTATATTGTCTTCAGAACATCCCAGTGCAAGGAAGAAAGTCAGCAGAGTACTGTCGACCTGAGAGAAATCTCTCTGATCATGACAACTCTACATCAAGGTGGGTGAACGTGTTTTTATATAAACAAAAGTTTAATGTTCAGACTAAGCCTACGACACGCATTGAGTCTGTTGATAAAATATGCATCTGTTGGAACAATTATTTTAATTATCTAGGTGTGACAAATTAAGAGCCTAATAGTTAACAAATTAAGCATTGTGTTGTTTAACAATTTTAAAAAATCTTAATTGTTTTTATGATTAATTTGAGAAACGTTTTATTTTTAAACATTTATGGAAGCAATCTTCCATGTGAGTGTGCTGTACCAAAGGTAAAATTGTTCCTACAAGTTTGGACATTGAAAATAAAATTTCACACTTGGACTTAGCAGCTTAATGTTTTTCGCAGTCATTTTGTGTTTTTAAATATATACTTATGGTACCAGTCAAATGTTTGGACACACCTTTTAATTTCATGGTCATTCCTGATTTTTATTTCTTCAACATTGTAAAACTGCTGAAGTTGTCCAAAATATGCAATCATCTCCTTTGAACAGTTGATATTTAGATGTGTGTGTTGCTTTAGTCGTGTAAAGCCTTCATAACGGCATTGTCAGGGACAATCTTATCATTTTGATTCATACAATTGCATACAGACTTACTTCTTTTTATTGTGTAAAGCTGCTTTGCGACAATGTCAATTGTTACAACAACTGACTTGTTGTTTTTAATTAATTTGCAAATTCGATATGTTATTTCATAGTATTGAAATCTCCAGTATTGTTCTATAATTTAGAAAAAAAATCATTAAACAATAACATTAGATTCGAAGCTGTAAATAACACCTAATTTTATTCTTTACTTATTGTGTTGCTTAGTTGTGTGCCCTTGTCTAAAGCTGTCTCAATAAAAACAAAGCCAATAGTATACTGTTGGACCAAACAACAAAGAGGCTGCTTGTATAGTCAAGCAGCCTCTTTGTTGGCCTCACAGGCATGACTAGAGTATCGCTTTGACTCAGCTGTGACAACACAACCATCCTCAGTGCCTGGGGTTTGTGTGATGAGGACATGATTTTTGAGTGCCTGAATTGGGTAAATCCAAAAATCCTGAAAAGAACCTGATTTCACATGATCGGTGAGAACATAAAGCCATGTTAAAAATCTTTAGTCAAGCATCGTTGAAAATAATGATTATTGTAGTATCCTCTTGTTATGTTTCTCCCCTGGAAGACAGCGTTGTATTGTTCAATTGAGTTGACTTTTCAACTTAGTCCGTTACACCGCACAACTTTTGTGTAATGATATGCAGTAGTAAACTCGCCGGTTCTACACTATAGACATTTCTCAAGGACAACGTGGAGATAAGAGTTATTATGCAACATAAAAGCATGTGTGAAATCTTGTGCTGTGTGTACATTTATAAAAGTTTAGTGGACAATTCCATCACGCAAACCTTAAACATATAAGGGTACTGTGATCAACAGACAGTCAGAAGCATTAGTTCTGAAATGTTTCAGCGTCTAATATCTTCCTGCTTCCAAAGCATACTGTACTCATCTGTAAACGAGTATTTAATTCATGTCAAACTGCAAAGCCCTAAGTGTTCAATGTGGGGAAACGCCATATAGACCCTACACCTTCTGCGTTGTTCACATAACTAGCCTTTTCGGATAGGGGAGGATCCTTTGACCCGGGAGGACTTAAATATGACGAACATTCCAACTTACCTTAGACTAAAGAAGCTACTTGGTTACTAAGTCTAGTTGACATGACTTTCAGACATACAGAACCTAGTGGATATCAAAACTATTTGAGACCATATAAAAGAATAAAAGGGTTTTGTGTGATACTGTGCTGTGGTAATCCATTAAACATGCACAGAACAAGAGTCAGTGCAAACCGGAGGTCACATTTTTGCTCCTCATTTAAATTTGTTTAGGGGAAGTTTCCAAGCTTGCAAAGACAGAGGTTTAACGTTTATTTTCTCTTTTATGATTTGCTTGTTTCAATCTTGGTAGCAGTAATGGATGATGTAATTAAATAATCTTAACATCTCTGTGATGATCTGGAAAAACCTTAGATTTTGCAGTGGCTGAAAAAAAAATTGTGATTCCCCCCGCCCCCCCCCCCCTGCCAAAATACATATTTATCTGTGTAAATAAAACCAGTTCCGTTGTATTTCTTTAAATTGCTCTGTATAAGATACATGTCTGCTCTTCTGTATGTTATTTTTTTCTGATCACAGAATTGACCCGGCAGGTATTTTCCTTCACTCTTTCCGCATCATCTATCAGACTTGCAGGCTTCTCTTCATTCTCTGTGTGTCCTTTGGGTAAAAGTAAGGGGTGGTTCACTTTAATTAGCATGTTGCCAACTAAACCAAACATCCATCATCATAAGCTTGTTAAATTGCACCCTATAAAATTGTCATGTCTTCTCCTGCCTGTAATTAAGGTGTTGTGAAGAGCATGTTTACTGGTCGCGCTGTCCGTAAGCCGCTTTGAAGCTAACGGAAGATTCAACAGCAGCCTTTTATATCATAGTCAGATAGAAATCGTTACCCAGACATGTCATTAGTCATCTTTTTACAAAGCCTACATTTTAGTATTAGAAAGATATTTTTGTCTGTGAATTATGCATGCAGGTATGTGTCTTTCAGCTTCTTTTTTTTTCCCCTCTCCACAGTGAAACTGTTAAGAATTCAGTTTAAATCGCTTGTTTCACATAACCTAATGAAGCACACAACCTACCTTGCATGACAAAAGCTAGCGAAAACAAGGGTTAAGCTGAAAGCAGCCCCACCCAGGTGAGCTTAAAGATCCAGTGCTCCAGGAAGCACCTGTCACTGCAGACAGCTAGATCTTTCGTTACTATGAGGCAGCCTTGGTGAGTGCTCTTTCTGTGATATCAAGTTTTAAGTTCTGAGAAATTGGTGCTGGTAAGGAGCAATGCTTCAGTTTTAGATATATTTTTAGTCGGTAATGTATGAATTGGTGGCCAGCGCTTTGACTCTTCCTGTCCCTGTGAGTTTTTTTGATTACAGACTGTCAACACTTAATCGGTGGTTCGCTGCATGTCTATGCATGCTTACATTAAGTACACAGTATACTTCTCAGCACATGTATTTCAGACAAATAACAAGTTCAAGTTGTCTATATGGATGCATACTCTGTTACCAGACTATACCATTGCCTTATCTAATTACAGCATGTGTGTTAATATTGTTCATGCTCTTCACTTGCTTTGTTTTAGTAATCAGTCAGCCTGTGCATGCCTTTGCATGTCTCGTCGCTTTTTTCTGTGTTCTGACAGAAGATATTCCTTTACTCTTTTTTTCCACCTCTTCTTTTTCTATTCTTCAGTCAAAATGACATTTGTTTCATTCTGCAAAGTCCAGCTGCCCCTTCTTTGTGCCTAACAGGTATTTGAACTGTCTACGTGGACGTGAATTTTGGTCAGGCATGTTTGTGTGGTCAAGCTAGAGTACTATTTTAAATGATTTTTTTTTTTTTTTTGTGAAGTAAAAACGCGCTCAGTCCTTAAAATGAAGTGATGTACAGTATTTAGTGTAGGAAGTAGTGTGATTGAGAGAGAGAGAAAAAAAAGATTTTATTTTTATAGAAATATTTAGTCTGTCTGTATCTCCTGTTTCTACCAAGCTTCTTTTGCATGTCTGAAATGTTCTATAAAAGGCCCTCAGTGTCCCACCATTCCTACATAAAACAGCTCCACAAGAGGCTCGCTGTCCCTCTTTGCTGCCACGACATATAAATCTACAATCACTGACAGCAAAATGAGTATTAAAAAAAAAAAGAAAACAACCCAAACAATTGAGGCTGAGTGGAGAAAAGCGCACTGTTGGCCAGTGGCTGCAGGGAAAAACATTCATTACCCAGATTGTGACAGGCTTGTGGGAACAGAAATATGCGGGGTATGACAACCAGCCCGGGAGTTACCATGGAGAGATGGTGAAATGTGGGAGAAATGTCTGCTCTCCTATCGATTTACGCAGCACACAGTGAAGCTTTGTGCTTTAGAAAGGACAAACATATTCACAGTTTGAGCTTTTGATATGCTTCTGCAGAGCCAGTGTTCGTAAACTGAAATATCTATACATATTTTCCCTCAGGTTAAGTGACGGAGCATACAAGGATTTATTGCCCAAGGCAAATCAGGAATCAGCATCACTTTTGACAGGAGGAGAATCCGAGAGAAACTTCTCAGGTCCACCATCCACTCATAAATCTCCTCCCAGTCCTGCTGGTCCTTCTGACCGTAGCATCCTCACCGATTCCTCATCCAATACAAGCACCAAAGGCTCAATTTCTGTGAGACCTCCTTTGACACGCCCAGACAAGTACAAATGCCCCGAAGCCGCCGCTCCTCTTTTCACCTCACAGGGCGGAACCTGCGTCTCTCATTCTCCCGTTAGGGACGCCGTTTCTAAAGACACCCAAATCCATACCCCAGTATCCTGGAAGGACACAGAGCATAGCAAGGGCCCCAAAGGAGAGGAGGAG
Source organism: Clarias macrocephalus (assembly GCA_011419295.1). NCBI lineage: Eukaryota > Metazoa > Chordata > Actinopteri > Siluriformes > Clariidae > Clarias > Clarias macrocephalus. The sequence goes on along the minus strand of JAAGKR010001014.1, from coordinate 7,904 downwards.
ACTCAACCAGAGACCATACCCCTTTCTCCTCCTCCACCTCCTCCTCCTGAACCTCCTGTCCACCTAACTCCACCCAGCATGGAAGGGCAGCGTTCACCATCACCTCACTTCGCTCCCCAGAGACTGACTGATAAGCCCCCAGTCTCTGTCTCTCAGCAGGATGAAGCCACAGGAAGGTAAGACATTCCTCCAGATCTTAGTAACACCACAACTTAATGCCAGCAGGATGATTCCGAGCTCTTGAAGGTTTTCTACTGGCCCGGCACAGCTGGGTTTCTGTTTCAGCTGCACTCTACAGTACAGACGATCACTGGAAGCTGTGCTGATCTTCAGAGCAGTGACTTAATTATGACCCTTCTCTTGTTGTGCTCAGTCTCGTACAAGAGGCTTATTCACGTATGCGTGTACTGAAAATGACCTTTTTGCTACACTAATTCATCATGCATGTCTCTCATTTAGACTTTCCTCGTCTCGCCTTTTGTTAGTCTCTACTTTTTTTTTCTCCTGAGCCGCAGCAGGATTTTTGTACAGGCTCACATTTTCTGTGAGTTCTCAGAACTCTTGTGACAGGGAGGAGTCTGAATGTTGGAGTGTGCTGTTATATTGGGCATAGAGGAAAACCCTGTCATTTCAAGGAAGGAAAGATATATCAGAAGCAGAATACAGTATACACTGCCTGGCAAAAAAAAAAAAATCATCACTTGTTTGGAAGGGTCAAATTATTGACTTTCATCGAGCAAAGAAAATTATAAAGCAAAATATAAGATTTCCGGAATTGGGTTAAGAATTTTCCAACGGATTTTAATACCTGGAAGGATAGTACTGTCAGCTGTCACTGTCAACTTCTTGGAGGAATCGAGGTCGGAAAAAAATCCTTAATGTACTGTGTGGCCATAAGAAAAACCACTTGTTAGTGAGATTAATTGTGGAAAAGGATCATAAAGATTTGACTTTGGAGCAGTGGGGGGAAAAAGGGAAGCACATGAAGCGATGCACCCTTCATGCATAGTGGCCACTGTACATGTCTCTGGAGGCAGTGTTATGATCTAGGCTTTGGTCTAGGCTCAGAAATATGTGACAATAAAATGTCAGTTGACTACCTGAATGTACTGAATGACCAGGTTATAACATCAGTGCTTTTGGCTAGTGCTTTCGTAATCAAACCTAATAGTGGTTCGAACAAAATGTTTTTTTTTTTTTTTTTTTTTTTTTGTTATTGTAAGATTTAGAGATATTTAGAAGTAATGGTTTGTTTTGCCAAACTAAATGATGTGGAATGGTATTTGAAGTTTAACATCAGCATTGATTTTTCTGTTCTTGTATTTCTAAATAGTGAAGGATGTGTGTTAATGATGAATGTGCTGATGAAAAGGTTATAATTAGGTTGTGTAAAAAGTCAACTGTTTTTCCAAGCAAATTCTATTCAGAATTTTTTGGTGATTTTTTTTTTTGTTTGTTTGTTTTTTTTGTTGTTGTTGTTTGTTTTTTTGCTGTTTTCTTATCTTATGTGTTCTGTTTTTAGGATGGACAAGGTGATTGATGACAGCATCACGGTGAAAAAAGTGCCCATCAAGATTGTTCATTCTGAAAGCATTACTGAGAAAGAAAATCGACAGTACCTTCATCCAAGCCCCGAGACACCTCACAGCTCACAGCCCACAGTCCTGTCTCTGACCAGTCTTGGAGCTCTTGAAGAATCATCCTCTCCATTTTGCACATACACGCGTCAAAGAGAGCAGGAAAATGAAGCCGTGGGCCCTCAGAAGGAGCAGGAGCTTTGTGCTAATGTCTCAGGAACTCAGGAGACCCAAAAAGACCCCTGTGTGGATCAGCACACTAACGGAGTCTCCACAGGCAGCCATAGTGCATCCTTACGCTCTGAGGAAGACGAGAAGAGAGAGGTCTTGGCCAGGGACATCATGGACAAAGATAAGTCCTTGGCAGACATTTTAGACCAGAGTAAGAGAAGGACCACAATGGACCTGATGGAAGGGATTTTCCCAGAAGGAGAGCAGCTGGTTGAGGAGTCTCACCAACGCAGGAGAGCTGTACCCAAACTGACGTCCTCTCGCAGCTCTGAGGAGAGGTCAGGCCTTGGTTTTATTATTATTATTTTTTTAATTTTTAGAACATGTAATATTTAGTTGTATGCGTTGCCAAGGTTATGAATCCTAGCTTAGAGCAGTGGTTCTTAACCTACCCCCCCCCCCCCCCCTTTGTGGCTGTACCACAACCACATAATTTAAGAAAAGCCTATTAATTAGTTGATTAGTTAAATCTGGTGTGCTGGGAGAAATGTAAACACAAACATGTAAAATGTACATGGCAGTGGTCCTAGTATGTCAGTATGCCTTGGACACCCATGACTTTGTCGCCAGTTCATTGGTTTTCCTTCCTTGGATTACTTTTGGTAGATCGTGACCACTGCAGACCAGGAGCATCTCACAAGACCTGCAGTTTTGGAGTTGGCTTTTTCCTTTTTCTATTGATCACAATGTAGTCCTTGTCAAGGTCACTGAAGTTCTTATGCTTGCCCATTTTTTTCAGCTTACAACACATGAACCTCAGGGGAAAAAAGGTCGCTGCCTAATATATCCCACCCACTTCTAGCCGCCACTGAAACGAGATATTGAAAATGTAGCTACTGTACTGTGAGAAGGGCCAAATTGTAATGGCTAGACAACTGGGTCAGAGCAACTGAAAAAAACCCAGCTCTTGTGGGTTGTTCTCAGGCTACAGTGGTCAGGACGTACCAGAAATAATGCAAGGAAGAAAAAACGGTGAACTGGCAAAAGGGTCATGGGAGTGAAGGCTGGCCAATTTAGTCTGATTCAATATAAGAGCTAGTGGGTGGGTGATTGTTTGTTTGTTTGTTTGTTTGTTTGTTTGTGTGTGTGTGTGTGTGTATATATACAATCTGCGGAGACTATATATATACTGTGTATATACAGTGGAACCTTGGATTACGAGCATAATTCGTTCCGGGAAGCAGGCTCGTATTCTAAAACACTCGTAAACCAAATATAATTTTCCCATAAGAAATAATGAAAACTGAAATGAAATTATTCATTCTACAGCCCAAACCAATAAATACATAAAAAATAATTAATACAATATATAAAGTAAAAATAAAACAAATTAACCTGCACTTAATAGTTAAAAAAAGTAAAAATAAATTCAGACAGATAAGTGTTTCTGTTTGTGTGCGCAGGCACCGTGTAATTGTGTCTGTGTGTGTGGAATTACCCTCGCCTTGTCTTAAACAGTAAAACTCCTCCTCCCTCCCCACACCTCACTTTTTAGATTTCACAACTAACATACACAATGCAAACACTGTTTTATTGGGTAAAAAAATTCTCTAATAATACTCACGTGAGCATAATAACGGAATCACTGCTAAGTAAAAAATAAAAAAATAACAAATGAACCAGCACCTTACCTTTAAAAAGATTCGCGACAGAGCTGAGTTTTCTGTCTAAATAAAGTGCGTGTGTGCAGCCGGGAAGAGTGTGTGCGTGTCGGTGTGTGTGGGGCACAGTGTCAAATTATGCGCGCGCACACATAGGAAAGAGAGGGAGATGTTGATTATACCAGTAAGAGACGAGCGCCAAGACGCAGCAGGGGAGCCGATTACCCATAATTCCGCAGCGCAAGATGGCTCAGTTGTGATCGCTTTGTGTCAAAATAAGAGTCCCATGCGTGATACATGATACTCGGCACTCATAAACTAATACTTGCGCGGTTTCCAATTAAAAATTTATTAAAAATCTTTGCTCGGAGGTTCCACTCGGGAGATTGTTGTTGTTAATGTTTGAGATTTTATAAAACTGCATAATCTGTTTGCATTTCTTTATTATATTTCTTTAATCTGTTTGCATTTATTTATTCCAACGTTGCGTGTTTATGATGCAAGTAAACCTTGTGCGTTTTAACTAATTAAAATAGAATTTAAAATTAATCGGTTGATGGCACTAATATATATATATATACACACACACTCTGGATATAATCTATTATAAAATGTAATCTGGTTAATCAGTCATAGACTGTGATTAATTTTACATTTCAAAATTAAATTTTAATTTAAAAATTAAATTTTTTAATTCTCAGATATATACTAAATGTTAAAGTCTCTCGAATGGTAGACTCCTTTCAGCAGCAATCATATTGCGAGCCGTGTCTGCTCCTATAGTGGTGAACATGTCCTTGCAATTGGCTAGCGCATGCTTTCAGCAAAATGTCTCTCTTCTGTTGTAACGCGGCCAGAATGAATGAGTACAGTTTCCGTTTGTCATCAATTAAATATGCTATTATGCAGAGGTAGTTATGATTACTATATTGGTAAACTTACTGATGTTCAGTGGTCTCCAGTTAGTGCAATAAATCTAGCTTCTTGTAATGTATTCTTGTAAAAATAGTTCCCTTGGCGGTAGCTCGCACACACAATTTTGAGAGTTTTTTTATAATAAAGTTTTCCATTCAGCACACCAGCACATGTTTCCTCCGTCATCCTATTATCCACTTTAAACGTGCCATTATCTCACACAGACCGAATAACCACGCTGCGAGTATGGAAAGGTATTAGGGTCAAACTTGGTCATATGATTAATTTGCGTTATAAAATAGCGATGCTTAAATATAAACATTGTGTGTTTGTGTATATACTGTGTTTTTTATATGTGTGTGCGTGTGTGTGCGTGTAAAAGTTAGTGCCCTCTCTTTTCATTTTTGTTGTGTGTGTGTAAAAACATAATAAAAATTAGGCAAATACAACCTCAAACAAACAATCTATATCTTTTTTTCACCCTGCTATTTATTTATTTAATAATATGTAATAATAATAATTTATTAAACATAATTAAAAATGAAGCCATTCAGGCTATGCTAAGTACCTCCCATGATTCAATAGTTTTTATATCTACCCTTGGCAGCAATAACTTGTTTTTTTATTTTTTCTTCTTTTTAGTCAGTTGATCAGTTTTTACCCAAAATGCATAGAAGTAAAAGATGCATACTAATCTATATACTATGCGTATAGAGCTGTGTGTGTCGTGTGTTTGTGCCGTGTGTTTGTGTCCGTTTTTTTTTTTTTCTCCTTTGTTTTTTTTTTCTCCAGCACAATAGTTACTGTGTATTTAGTACTGGTGATTGAATCCAGCATGACAGTTTCTGTCATGAAATGATTTGCTTATTCATGGGGGTTCTAAATGTTTCAAATTTACAAATTTAAACAAAAAAGAATTATTACTGTTGTTCCTATTAAGTTCCTATAAGCTTGTGCTTATGCACTCAACCTTTATATGTTTATATGGCTTTTTCTGGTTTCATCGTTCAGTACTGATACCTGTCCCCGTTTCCTCAGGAGGGAGGAGGACAGCATGGCGGCAGCCGCCGCAGCAGCTGCTGCTTTGGTGACCAGCTCGTCTTATTACAGCACGTCCGCTCCCAAAGCAGAGCTGCTCATTAAAATGAAGGACATGCAAGAGCAGAGTGAAGAGGGCGAATCAGAAGATGAGCTGGAGGCGGAAAATGACACTGAGCTCGCCAACAAGAAGGTAGTTCTCGCTCATAGTGCACAGTCAGCTGTTTCACCACAACATTATATAAAAACAAACAGAAACTTGTGTATGTTTCTAAGCTATAGATCTATATACAGTAAAGTTTCTTGTGTACTCAGTGTTATGTTTAATGTACTGCAGTCAGCTGAAACGTGGCATTTAAATGTGTTCACAATTTAAACTTTTACACTCAAGGTGCTGACACTTAGGGTGGAGGATTATTTCATTGTGTAGCCTATTTAATTCTATTAAACATTTAGACTAAACAAATGCTCCTCTCTGGAACTGACCACTAGTGTGTAAAAACCGTTTCATAACAAAGGCACTCTTTTTTTTTTTTCCCCACCCCCTCTCCCAGTCAAACTCCAAGAATGGTTCAGAGAGAACTGTAGTAGGGGAATTTTGCCTGTGTTCACACAACACTTCTTTGTTTGCATTTGCAGCAAGAGCTGATCGAGAGCCTGACCAAGAAGCTGCAGGTGCTGCGGGAGGCACGAGAGAGTCTGCAGGAGGACATTCAGGACAACAACGCTCTGGGTGAGGAGGTAGAGACCACCGTGCAGGCCGTCTGCAAACCCAACGAGCTGGAGAAATTCCGCATGTTTGTCGGGGACCTCGACAAAGTGGTCAGCCTGCTGCTGTCCCTGTCTGGGCGTCTGGCACGTGTAGAGAACGCCCTCAACAGCCTGGAGGAGGATGCGCCGCTCGAGGAGAGGGTAAGGAGGCAACAGTGGAACAGCTGGGGCACAGGCTCTCTGGATTACATGCTCAGAATCAGTCATTTGAAGTGAAATAAATAAACTGTATCATCGTCTAATTACGAAACGTATCGATTATTAAAAGAGCGTCACACAATTAGGACCCTTAATTAAGATACTTTTTCATACAAAGCAGGCTGTAAACATAAAACTGCTTGATGTTATATACTAATGTTTATTTTTTTTCTGGTTCACTGAATTGTTTTCGAGAGGTGGACAGATTTTAATATCTTAGATTTTTTTTTCTCCTAAAAACTCCAAATCTCGATCATTCTACTGTTGCCTCTACAGCGCACCTTGATGGAGAAACGCAAGTTGTTGATCCGGCAGCACGAGGACGCCAAGGAGCTAAAGGACAACCTGGACCGGCGTGAACGCGTCGTCTACGACATCCTGGCCAGCTATCTGCAGGAGGAGAGCCTGGCCGATTACGAGCACTTTGTCAAGATGAAGTCGGCCCTCATCATCGAGCAGCGCAAACTGGAGGACAAGATCAAGCTCGGCGAGGAGCAGCTCAAGTGTCTTATGGACAGTTTGCCTCTGGATCAGAGGTCACACTACTGAGACAAGTGGACTTTACAGTGTAAAGTGATAGTGTGTCCAGATTTCAAAGTCAGGACAGAATTATTCTGACTCTGGCATTGCTGAGACCCTGACGCTGCCAGTGTTTTTGCTCTTGCTCAACATTTTTTTTTCCTATGTTTTAGAACCACACCCAACTTTGGGGCTGCATCGTTATCACTTAATACTGTGTGATTATTGTGATTATAAACTATTCTATACTGAATGAAATGGAAAATTTCAAAGCGCTTATCGTAACTTAAGACCACTGTTTATCTCATGTGTTACCCCAGCTTTATCCCAGTTACTCTTTCAGTATCCAATGTTTCTGTAATTATGCGTTTTGACCACTAGTGGGCAGTGGAAGATGGTTACATTTCCCTTGATGACATGGTACAAACCACTTTCTACTCATCCTCTACACTAGCATACACATAGAAGACACTAACGTGACAATTTCCTGCTTATATTCATAAATCTTATAATTTTGTCTGATGTGAAATGCTGGTTTTTGATAATGGTGCATAATTTCATGTCCTCAGTCCCTGCTCTTGTCACATCTAAAACAATTTCATATTGTTTTTAGTAATTTATTGTAGACTTTTAAATCTGTAAATAAGACTAGAATATGTTAGTATTTACTCTTTCATTTACTTGATCTTAGCCAGAAAATATTCCTTTTAGCTTCTATGCGTTTTTTATAAAGAAAGAGAAATATGCAGTAAAGTGTAATGTTGGAGTCAGATCCACATCACTGCCTGCTTTTTGTAAAGTGTTTGAGGGACTGCCTGTGCAGTACAATATTCTCTTTGAGAATTGAATGCTTGTCTATAAATTACTGACTGCCTTTTACTCAGTGTCGTTTTTTGAGTGGTGCTTTTTGCTGGAAATGTTTAAATCCGTGTTGTTTAAACCAGAAGTCCAGACCATGCTATAATGTTCATGACCGTTTGTATTGCAGTCTCTCAAATGACTGGTGAAAATGTTCAAAAGAAATACGTGTAGGTCCAATCTCTATTACTTGCTG